>JAGVVM010005552.1:0-28716 GCA_019149425.1 Psidium friedrichsthalianum | reverse complement strand
TTCAAGTGCACAAATTCCTTTAAAGCATTACTGTATTTCTAGATTCTAAATATGTTGATCGTGTGATTGCCATAATAAGGTTTATAGCGGCTTTCATGTGGTGTAAGAGCTTCCATAGTCTAGATCTGGAACTTTCGATTTTTGCCTCTTTTCGAAAATTTATTGGATGAAAATTATTTTTGATCACATTTATGGGTTTTTTCCCACTAAATGGCGATTCCAAAAAATTAAAATCAGGAACCGTCCGTTGGTTCCATAGACCCATCAAGGAACTAAACCGCCAGTCCAATTTCGTTTTTGGGTGAGTCCATGTAACCAGTCCCACCAAGCAAATGGAGGCAACCAAGAGTGAGAGAGGGAGGCAATGGACAGCCAGAGGAAAGTTGAAGGGAATTAAGAGTTGAGGCCGTTAGTCATTAGATGGAGATGGAGAAGCCGAGGTAAAAGTGAGAGTTTGAGAGGAGATAAGTGAGTTTCAAATTAGTGATTTTAGATTTTTCATTTTTTTTAAAAAATTATGAATTAAATAATATATTATATATTACCAGTGCGATCCGAGTGGACGGTTCCACATTTGAAACCAATAATCGGAGCGATACCCACTAGCTCTAAGCCGTTCCAATCCCGTTTCGGACAGTCCGAGTAGTTCTTGGTTCCTTTGCATACCCCTACTATTAATTAAGACGTCTCTTCACACAAGTTATGCAGCACCTAAGCAACATGGCACGACCATTTAAAGCTTCACTCACAGCGTGAATCAAATTTGTGACATTGTGAAAAATAGGTGACGACAAGGCCAACCATATTGGTGGGTTGGAATTGACGCATTGCAGCACAGCACTCTAGGATGTTTTCTTTCGATTTTATTTTTATCTTTTCAAAATTATATATCATTTTATTTTCTACTCATTGTATTATTTGATATCGTTGATTACACAAAAGCTCTTAGACCGCAATATGATGTCAAAAGTTGAATACTTATTAACAAAGGTCCCAAGAGCGTCAAATTTTTTATCTGTCAAAAAGGCGGTGAGGGACGACCAATGCTCGGGACCGCTTTTGCATGTTACCATAAGCGTCTTGCGCCACATTACAAAATGTTTAATTTGAGATATAGCTATTCCGTACCACCCCACGACCTCGAGGTTTGAGATTGGTGTCCTCATCGCAGTATATCAAACTCTTGACATCATAATATATATGTGTGTGTGACCTCTTTACCATTAAAACCAACTACTTGTTGGTAATTACATCAACTGAAATAAAAAAAAAATAACATTTCCCAAAAGGATTTTGAAAATTGAAGAAGTACGGACTTTTAAGAAGTTATTCACTTCAAATAGAAATATCTTCCAAAATCTAATTAACGCAACTTAAAGTTTTCTAGAGCAGAAAAACTAATGAAACAGTCTGCAAAAGTTCACTAAAAAATGGATAAGAAGAGGTACCCTCCCTCTCTTCATGTACAAATAAAGGACCAATAACATTGCCATATTTAGACATTCATCCAAGTCACTTACGAGTTTTGGCATTACGAGATGCCTTTTTTATTTTTTATTTTTAAAAAAAATGGAAGAGTGAACCTCGTCATACATTCGAAAAACGTTGTTACATGCCGGTTTCCAACGAAGACAATTTTCTTGGAGCCAACTTCAAAGACCACCTATCTTGATAACTCTTCAAATGTGATGGTTTGGTGGAACTATCATGACCCGATCAAATTAGTTGGGTAGTCTGATGTGTCGACGCTATAGCGGCGGTTCCTAAGGATCTCACATCTCTTATTTTATTTATTCATTGATATTAAGATTTTTCTAGTTGACCACTTTAACTCATTAAATTTTCTGGTTCTAACCCACTGGTGCCCGATTTTCTAATTGAGTCAATCTTGAGCTGGACAATTGATACTCGATTTACGTCAACTCTAATTTTCGAGCATTGAGTTTGCGAGTCCAGTTGAGTTTGAGCTTGGCAGTCTATCGACTCGACTCGACTCAATTTCACACCTAATCCTGATCGAACTGGTAGTTATGCAAATAAGGTATCCCATAATGGACATAGGCTCCCCCATAGGCCTACTATGAGTAATCCTTCACCAAGGAGCTGAAGCTCGACATGTATCCACATCTGGTACCGGCATTTGCAAAACATGCCTTTCTCCCCTCTTTAAACTCTATACTATATGTTCTCTTTTCCCAAGAAATTATCGTTGAGAAAACCTGCTATTAATTAATTTTGAAGTTGACAAAACAATTCACAATCTAATAAATGCATAGATATACTCTCATGCAAATTCTACTTATTATGAGTATAACAGCCTAATTGCATTCAGATGTTTATATATATAAGAATGTTCATTGAGGATTTGAATCTGTAATTCAGCAGACGTTAATGCAGGATGAGTTCAGACTCTGAGGAGTGTATGAGAAACAACATTTAGATTCAAATATGAGATTAAATCTTAGGGTGTGTTTTTAGGGAAAGTGTTTTCCCGGAATTAGTTTTCCGGACTTTCATCTGTTTGGTTTATCGAAAAACGATTTGGTCAACGGAAAACACTTTTCAGTCAATGAAAAGTTTATGTATAAAATCAGGAAGTGAATTTCCCAATCTAAAAAGGTGAAAACACTCTCCGAAATTGCTCCTCTTTAATTTTTTAATATTTTTTAATATTTTGATATTGTATATTAATATTTTAATATGATATTTTAATATTATTTTATGTTCCTTTTTTTCATTTTCTTTTCTTCCCTAGCCGCCAAACAGTAACGGCAGCCGCCAAACCTCGAGGTCGTTGGCTGAGCTCGGCTAGCCCGACGAGCCTCACTCGAGGCCGTCAGCTGAGCTCGGCAATCCCAACCAGCCTCACCCGAGGCTGTCGGTCGAGCTTGACTGTCACGCCCCGAACCCTACGGGCCCACAACATCCCTGAAATCCCAAACCACGAATCCAGTGAGCGCCTGGCCTACGAATAGCGACGGCCCAGGATGCACATCGCGGCCCAGACGACGCTATGGTCTAACGCCAATTCTTAAAACCTGCGGAAGCATGCCTTCTATACATACAAACATACGAAAGAAAACGAGGTAGTACACGAAAGGAGGAATACACAATAACAAGCATCATATCATAAAATTTAACGAGCGTTAGGTACAGACCCCAAAAGAAACACACACTATGGTCAAAAGACCCTACGCTCTGACAACCAAAACTCGACGTCGGATGACATCACTCCAGCGGGTCCTCCTCAGGGTCGTAGTCTGCCCATGGGTCGTCCTCCTCCTCTGGATCTGACTCCATATCCTCGCCCCCGTCGTGGCCATCGACCTCCATGCGGCCTGGGGATGGCAGCTCTACCAATGGGTCTGGATCTACCACCTCTCCTCCATAAGTAGCAGAATGGAGAAGACCAGGGTCCTCCTCCATAGGCACGGGGGCATCGCGGTGAGGCCCCTCAAAACCGAACATACCCTCTCTCATCCAGCCTCGAACCTATGGGGTACAAAATGTGGGTCACCCTGATCTACCCAGATGGTAGTCAGTCGTCGCTCCCAGAGAACAGCGTCCTCATCCACATGCTGGGTGATCTCGGTCTCAATCTGCACGGGCAGTCCAAAAAGTACAGGGGGCTCGGCCATCACTGGCGTCCTGGATCTGAAAATGAGGCAACCACAGCCAGTGAGTCGGAGACTCAGCAAGCTCACCACTAAACCTAGCGTAGGATAGGGTATGCGAAGGGGGTCCTATCAATGGACTAAGGTTTCTGGTCATCTAATTCGGGTACACTCTCCAACTCAAAGAAAGTACCACACCCCAAAACAGGAGTACCCAGACTGCGCAGGTATATACATCATGCATATCAAATATGAACGGCCAACAAACAGTCAATGGCAGCACACACAAATGCAAAAACGAATGCATGATTCAGTCTGCCTCAAATGATCCCAGTGGATCCTGTCTACTTATCGCTCCAATTCCCATCAGGGCCCATCCAACAGTGCCACTTAGCAATATCTCAACTGCGTTCGTTACGCCTTACGTTGGTCACCCTTTATCTCTCCATTTCCCCGCGTAACTACGCCTCAGGGGCTCATCCAACATGTCACACTCCAGGTGACTCATGCCATGCTCACAGTACAGAATGTGCAGACAATTTCACAATGCATCGATCACAGAGTAGGCAATTTCATAGGTCTCGCAAGCAACGAGGCAAAGCAGCATAACAATTTGACAACCAGTCAACAACCCATATCCATCGGGTTATGTCACAAGTGGACCTAGTGCCCTGCACAAACTTTCACGGTCTACTGGGTTCAATTCAGGTACCTCACATGATTATGGCCCTATTGTTCTCACTCTTAGAACTGGCCCATCAGATAAGCTAAGCCCATCAAGGTATAAGGCCCATTAAAGTAGGTCGGCCCATTAAGATATGTTAAGCCCAATAAGCCAGGTTGGGCCCACTTAATTAAGTTGGGGCCCATTAAGGTTCAAGGCCCATTAACCATACATGAGCCCATAATTTGATGGTAGGTAGTTAATTAATTCAAGGCCCATTATCATTAAAATTTTCGTGTAGGGCCCAAGACCATAATTGAAGGTAAGATTAAAAGGCCCATCTTTGCCTATTTGGGCCCAATTCAAGTCCCTAGGCCCATGTACACTATTGGGCCCTAAGATTTTAGGTTCAAGACCATTATCAAGGCCCATTTGATTTAAATTTTCGACCACAAGAGGCCCACATTAACATTTTAACTCATGAGTTCAATTTTTGTACAATTAGGCCCAAATTAATCCTTTAAGCCCATTCACTAGCCTTGGCCCATTGTACCACGCGCCCAAACCTTCCTTGGCAGCCCACCATTAACATTCTAAGGCCCAAATCCATGAATTACTAGCCCATACGTTCAGCCCATTAACATACACACGATTAGTCTAAAGCCCATTAGGCTTAATTACCCATAATACACCCTAATCACCATTACTAGCCACTAATACCTTAAACCATACACACATACAACTAGCCTATGCCACGATTAGGGGATGAAGCTTACTTGGACGAGCTGGAGGTGGCGGCGGCGACGGAACGGGGGCGGACGACCGGCGGTGAGGACGGCGGTCGTGAGCTAGCCGAGAAAGAAAGAGGGAGATGAGGTCGGTTCGGGCTTCCAAGGGCCATATGGCCACGGAAATGGGAAGAAGGGGAGCTGAGGAGGCTTACCAAGCCAAGGACGAGGCCGGTGTGGCGGCTGGACGGCGTGAGACGACGGCGATGGGCGGTGTTCACGGCGACGGGCGGGCGACTATACGAACCGAGAGAGAGGAAGAGTGAGGTCGGCTCGGGGGTTCCTCCAAGGTCACGAAAAAGAGGGAGTAAGGAGCTAGGGACTCACCAAGACGACGGATGGCGAGGTGGAGCCGACGGCGGCCGGACGACGACGATGTTGGGGCGGCTCGGCGAACGACGGGGGAGCACCGGCGGAGGAAAAGAAAACGAAGAAGAGAAATGAAGAAGAGGAAGAATGGGGGAGGATGGTGCCGGCCGAATGGAGTAGAGGAGGAGAGAGATGGATTATAATCCATTATTAAGAATAAAATCAAATTAGTGGGGTTAGGTTTGAATAGTGACATGATGTGATTTGTACTTGACTTGATTGATTGATTGTCTTGGGAATTGAACCATGATGTGATTGATGGATTGATTTGACACTTGATTGATGTGACAACTGATTTGACTTTGCCCTCGATTTGCGTGCCAAATGCACCGATCGGGTCCGAGCGCGAACGAATTTCGGATTGGATTTGGTGTCGGTCTATTGAATCCACTCTCAAAAATCCTAATTGGTCTCATCTAAGGACTGAGCATTTACCGGGGCATTTCGGAATTTTCCATTCACGTCTTGCTTCTCGACGTGCACGGCTGTTTGCCCTTCGGGCGACGTCTCTGAAACTGAATCCATTTCTTCATTGTGTTTATCTTACTGATTCGATTGTCTAATGTTGGATTTCATTTTGTGGTCAATTTCATTAAATACCGACTCTGTCTCGTCTCAGGCCAACGGGCGGCTGATTGGAAAATTTCCCAAATAGCCTTTCCCCTTCGTTGGTCATCTCAAGATAGCTATCCTGAGTGAGCGTCGATCAGAGTTAATAATGAAGCGTTTCCATTCATTTAGAAATTCCGATAAATGGGTCGAATTTTCAGACTGTCACATTGACAGTCTTGGCCAGCCTCACTAGAGGCCGTCGGTCGAGCTCGCAAGTCCCCGGCCAGCCTTGAGGTCGTCAAATTTGGCGGCCTTGGCAAGCTCGAGGCTTGGGCCACTAGATTTGACGGCCTCGAGGCTCGCCGGTTGCCTCGGCTAGATCTGGCGACCTCGGACAAATTTGGCAAGCCTCGAGCTCGCTAGATCTGGCGGGATCAAGGCTCACCGGCTGCCTCCACCAAATCTAGCGAGCTCGAGCTCGCCCTCACCAACGAGTCGCGCTCGCCCATGACCGCTGACGTCACAGAAGGAAAAGGGAAGAAGAAATCGTAAATTTGCAGAAGGAATAAGAAGTCGCAGAAGGCAGAATGGAAGAAGAAGTGCAGGAAGAAGATAAAGAAAAAAGAAAGAAAAAATAAAAATATATAATATGAAATTTAAAATATAAAAAATATATTTAAAATTTAGATTTCTTTTTTTAAGATAAAGTGAAATCATTTTCCCAATCGCAAATCAAACGCTAGAAAAAATATTTTTCATCACATGTCACCAAACAAGGGAAAACAAATTGTTTTTCGGAAAAAATGATTTCCTGAAAATCATTTTTTTGGAAAGTGAATTCTGGAAAAACACTTTCCCCGAAACAAACACACCAGACCCTGAATAATCTTATTCTAAATCTTTTACAACGACCACCAATTTAGTTGGATTTCGTCTTTGAAGATTATCAATTATGAAGATTATTTTTTTTTTATCAAGACATGGATTTAAGAATGAAAGATTTATTATCAAATGAGTAACTCCACTTATGGAAATCCAAATTCAATTATATGGGTGACTGAATCAATGGAAGATTCTAATTTCATTTCTCACAGCTAAGAAATCCTGCCTATACAATCTCGTCCAATGGGTAGATTGGAGAGTGATTCTCTGAAGTTCCTTCCAACGACTAGATTGGAGGTGGATGAGTATAAAAGGAGCTTTTCAAGGGAAGAGAAGAAGTCTAGAATATGAAATTCCAAAGTTCTTAAGAGCCTCTACTTTACATACTTCATTCTTGATCCATTACACTATTAATCTTTAAGGTATTTGTTGAGTGATTGAGTATAAGATAGAGTGGTTTAACAGCTCAAGGTTCATTACCAGTTGTAACTCTAAACGATTGAATAGTGAAATCCAACCAGTAGACAATTAGCATGAAAGTGGATATAGGCTTGATATAAGCCAAACCATTATAAGCCTAGTGTGCAATTTTCTCTATCCCTTAACTTGCTTATTTTATTTTTGATATTAAATTGTGCATAGTCAAATTTTGAAGTTGATTATGATCTTTATTCAGTTAAAACTCTGACTCAGTTCAAAACTTGAATCTAACCTTGTTATTTAAATTCCGCATTAGTTTTTAAAAGCTCTTTATAATTACTTGTTCACCCCTCTAGTTGATACCGCCTAGCAACAATAATTATCATTATCGATATAATGCTATTGACACCTAATTTTTAATCAGTATTTTTTAGAAAATTAATAAAAAAATTAATAAAAATAAAAAATCAACTCCGAAGCCCTTGGCCAAGCCTAGGGAACCATTTTTCATCAAAAAGATATTTTTAGTATTTTCTGCATTTTTCAGTATTTTTATATGTTAGAAAATACCCAAAAATTACAAAAGAGACATTTGTGACGAGAAAAATACTAAAAAAATATTCATTAGTCTTCTTTAATACCATTGCATTTTAGTCACTTTAAATCTCGAAAATTCGATCTGAATTGTATAAAACCCCAATTCACGGCTTTTATGGCCTAAATCGAGCAAAAAAATCAAATTAAGCTTGTTCAATCTTTTTTCTCACTTTAACTGGATTTTGACATTTGATCTACATGCCTATAATAACATTCTGGTTGAATCAAATTCTCAAAAGAGCCAAATTGGCATCGAATCTGGGAGTTTTTGGGCCGGATCGGGCGGGTCAAGCCGGCCCGATTGGATCAACCCGTCACAGCCGCGGCAGAAGCACTGTATGCAGAATTAGGCTAACGTGCGGCGGAACCACTGTAGCAGAAGCAGGCCAACGTGCGGCAGAAAAAAGGGACGGAAGCCAAAAGTGGCATCTCTTTCCCTTCCTTTCTCGCGCGCACAGGAGACCCCAGGGAAATAGGCGCACGATAGCATGCAAAGGGGAGTTCAAAAGAGAGAAAAAGCAGAAAAGAACAACAGGAGGAAGGCTGGTCGAAAAGGAAGGCCCGATAGGGAGAGAGGTTAAAAAAAAAAAACGCCGAAAGAGAGTTGAAAAGGGGCTCTTGGCAGTCAGTGGGGAGAGGAGCTCTAAAAGAGCTCGTTGGAGCTCAAAGAACGGGGGACGGTTCTGGCGGAGTTCATTGGGGCGAGTTCCGCAGAAGGAGGCCTGAGAGGCAAAAAAGAGAGAGAGAGAAGAAGAGAGAAGAGGGCTTCTGGATTCCCAAAGAGAGGAGAGCTGCAGAGTCTCTTTATCTTCCTCGCGGTGAGAGAGTGCTCAGGGGGTTCTTTCACCGAGAGCTACAGAGGGAAAAATGGGAGACGTCGGACACAGAGAGGAGGTCTGCTCTTGGTGGTCTCCAACGAGAGGAAAATCTCTCACTTTCGAGAGCAAAAGAAAGAGAGCGCAGGGGAGGATGGTCGTCATTCTTGGGGCAGGTCGTCCTTCCATGTGGGGTTTGACTAAAAAAAGGAGAAAAACGTCAAAGCAACGTGAGTTGGGGCGAGGGAGCTTCTGAATAAGAGAGGAAAGAGGCGGTGAAGTGGAGAAGACAGGAAGGAGACACGTTCAGAGTTCACAGGAGAGTTCTTTGTTTTCGGGAGGTTCATTCTCATCCGAAAAAAACCGGGGTCTGTGTGCTACTGAGAGTTACGAAGGAAAGAGGGTGGCGTTCGCGAACAGCCAGAGATGCTGCCGTGCTGCCGCTACGCCTCCACCATTTCCGGCAAACGCAGTGATTTGGACATAAAAAAGTTCGGCCGAACTTTCCCCGAACCCCATTGGAACCAGACGGCGAACGGCGTCCGAAAACGCTAAGGTAAGTTTCCCGAAGCTTCACCGATGCTCGTTGTTAGCTCAAATCGCGAGTTGAACGGTTGAAAACCTTCAAAATAAGGAGGTCGCCAGAAGTGCAGATCTGGTCGGAGCTGTTGGGGGTCGTTAGAGGCGGCGATGAGGTTTTTCAATCTCATATTTGGCTCTAGATCATTATATTTTTGTGTAGGATTGGTCCATTTGAAAATAATAATAAGAAGAAGGAGGAGGAGGAGGAGGATGTTTAGGCTGTTTTGGCGTTTTCCGGTGAGCAACTATTCTTCTGGAGATTGACTGTCAAGACGTCCACGTGGAAGCCTCTTGTTAGCCTTTAGGGGGAAAAGAGAGAGAGAGAGAGAGAGAATCAGAAGTCAATAAAAAAAAAAGGAGAAACTTTGAAAATTCTAATTGCTTTGGGCTAGCCTAGGGTTTTAGGTTGGGTTTTTTGTGTCTTTTCCCCGTGGGCCTTAGAATAAAATTGGATTTCAGAATTGGGCCTCTATTGAAAATGACTTAACATGCGAAGATTGGCCAAGCCCACGAGTTGGCTTTTTTTGTTTTAGACCAACTGGGCCCTTAAGGCCCGAGCTGGGCTCTAGTCGAGTGGGCCGGGTTTACTGACCCGGTCCGGATTTTTCGAAAAAATATAAATAAATAAATAATATTAAAAATTTGGAAAAAAAATAAATTCAAAATAATTCTAGAAAATCATTTTTAAAAAAATAGGAAATGGCTAGGTTAACTTTCCTTTCCTAATCTGGACTTTTAAAAACCCCTAGAAATGTCGATAATTTTTCCAAATTATCCCAAACCGTAATCACTCCATTCTCTAAGCTCATAGGGTTTTACTAGTGATACCATACTTGATTTGACACATTTTATCCACACGTCATTATTTCTTGATTGCACACATTACCTATATTAATTGCGATTAATAGGATAGACCCACACTTGTATGAGCACTTTTAGAAAAATATCTAATTCTGATACCAAAAGGGTGTCATTGGAAACACGAGCGTAACTAAGTCCTCGGATCTTTAATCTCTCTAGTTGCGTAGAATCAAATGCATCTCTCGATCGATTGATAAGGTTTCTAGTCTGCCTTCCTAAAAGATCGATAGCAACTCTTTATCTTTACACATGCCACCTGATCATACTAAGATCGAATCTGATAACCTGATGAGATTTGATATGGACTTGGAAGGGCCGAGCTAAGCTTGTCCTGGAGGCTTAGCAATCCATTAGCTTGATCATTTTCAAGATCGGGTAGCGAAAAACCCTTTACTAACTTTAATCTGAACTCTGAAAATTTTATTTCATATGATCTCACGTGAGTCCCACCATATTTGGCAATTCGGATTCCGTTGAGTACATGTAGTGGATTCATTAGGTGATCTAGCCTTACATCGACCTAAGATAAGAGTTTCCCTTTGAGGAATGCATACTATAAAGGGGGGGAACTTGCCAAAAATCTCTTCGAATTATCTATCTTTGCTTAAGAAGAGAATTGTTGAATTTAACCAGAAGAAAAAAATATGGGAAACATGTAAGCTGATAAAATGCAGGCCCAAGTTATGTTCTAACGCCAAAGCTCAGGATTATGCTTTCTTTAAAAATAAAAATAAAAATTTCAGAAGAGCAGAAAATTTGTGCCTCGATTTCTCTTTCTCGTTTTTATATTTTACTTTATTGTGATTGTCCTTCGTATCCTAATAGTACAAAGACGTCATTGCTATTCAAGTTGTTTTTATTGATGAATAGCAGCAGTACATGGTGTAAGTTGCCCCGCGAGTTCATAGAGTTTATTGATTAATAGACTGTGTTCTTATAGCTTTTTTTCCCTTAAACTTCGAGATTCTGCAGAACTGCTTCGGCTTCGGCCCGCTCCGAATTCGCACTACTTACTTAGAGGAAGACGACCCGGATGATGAGTCGGTTCATCTAGATCGGGTCTGTCCATTACATCAACGCTCCTGAGCCAGAAAGCCTGAGAGAAAGAAGCTGCGCCATCTGGAATGCCGTCCACCACCTGTTCGTGACCTCTTCGGAAGTATATCCCTGTCCTCGTTGCGGCACCCACACGGACGACCCTCATCGGCCTCGCCAACTTGATCACCACCGCTCGTCTGTGTTTCAGGTGTTTCCAGCTTCTTTTTCAACGTGAATGCGCTCGTGTATCGCCGACCTCGCTTCGCATGCCTTAGCTCTCATACCAGACCAACAAACGTTTCACTTTCACGACAGTCACCGCCATCGCAACAGGCTAGTGACTCTGGAAGTGAGCCGGTACTTGTACTTCAAGAGATCGGAACCAATTCGGTTAAAGAGAAGTGCGACACTCGAACCCTTTTTGTACTGGCGTGCGAAAAGCATGGTCAGTGCAAGTATCATAGCATCAGTTCGATTGGGACGCAACTGGTGAAGGTTTGTGTCAAAAAGTGCACATTCGTAAAGCGAAACGTGGGGTTCTTGCGATCTGTGGCTCCTAATGCTTGATTAGCCATTGTAAAGAGAGAATCTTCCTTTAAGATAGATGGCAATCGCATTGCACCAACGTCAGGAACGCACGGTACGACTTAATCACGCGATAACGTTCCATAACGTCGAAGGTTAAAGTTAACGAGCAATCAGAATTACCCTAATCGGCGAGAACATCGCTTCTTTAGTCTCCGGGATCATCAGTTGTCTCCCCAGTCTAATAACACGGTAGGGAGGAAGAATCTAACTCGAGGAATACAGAGCAAGCGGCTTTTCTCAATTGATTTGCTTCTACATAAAGGATGAAGAGAGAGAAACCAATGACATAAATGCGCAAGCCGCGCCAAATGCCATGCTAGGGACAAACATGGCATGCACAGTTATCTTCTTCGAGGAGAGGCATCAAGCGAAGCGCAAGCTCTTAACATACTTTCAGCAGCAGTAGGAGGAGCATTTTCTAACGAAATATAGTTACTAGTCATGCCAGAGCTCATCCGAGCACGAACTGATCATCGATTATAATCACGTTCAAAACCTGTGAAGTCCCTGAGTGGTTGACGATTTCAATCGCAATGGAGCTGCAAGGAAACCCTTACCTATTCTATATCTAGTCGAATGTTTCATGTGTAGCTACATGAAAGACATCACGAGATCCAAGGGGTAATATGCCAAATCATGGGTCGTGTAGAGAGGAGCATCAGCCTTGCAAAGCATGAAGCCAGTCAAAACACATCCAATTCCAACCTTCTCCGCCAGAGTTTTGAGTAAACCCCAGATGTAACCAGTTGATTTCCTTGAAAATCAAAGCCCAAAGATCTATAAACTAGTCCATGCTTGACTAGCTAAGCAAACAAGCGACCCTGCATCTTTTCCCAAGCAGAAATATCACAAGCACCGCCTCGTCCCAGACCATCAGAAGGAAAACTACAACCAAAATCCTTTTTATCTGGCATTAATTGGCTAATGATCAAATGTGGCATACCCACATGAATCGAGTGTAAACACATTAGTTCTTTTCGACTGCATAAGAGATTCTAGAATTAGCAGATAGAGCAGGTTTGGCAAATTCAGTTTGTAATTAGGCCTCTGAGAGACAGCGGGCCAAGTTCCTTTTGGAAAGAACAATTTCAAGTTTCAATCAGGCTCTCTTGATGTGCGAGGATATCCGTGCCATTCAGAATTTAGATTAGCAGACTGAGACATAGATACAGAGAAATTGTGAATAAATACTCCCTGCAGCACAACATGCACCACTGATGCTTCAAAAAGCCTAAACTCGGTAACCAAAACTCAAAATCTGAAGAAGTTTTGAGCAACTACTGGGAATATTAAGTCTACTACAAGATTACAGAGCGAGAACCAGCAATTTTTTCCACCGATATCTTCAACCAAAATAGATGCCTGGCGTGCAAAAGATTGCTTGACAAAATATCCCACACTTACCTACTTACTACTGGCCATTTAGTTCCATCAAAGAAATGAGGACTGATCAATCCTGCAATCTCAAGAAACCCAACTCGATCTTTCCCGCCAAATATTTTCTTCAGCTTCTCATCACATATTATAATCTTCTTGTTCTCGGGATCCTAAATAAGGGAAGCAAACCGCAAAACCAACACCACATCAGAGTCTGGTTTTCTTTTCCCTACTAGACAAAGTTGAGACTAAGCATCATATAACACCAGTTGAACGTCCTTTCAAGGGATTACAATCCTTGGACAGAAACAGCATTGCACAGTATATAAAATAATAGATTATAATCTCAAACGGGCATAGCTTGCAAAAATGGGCATCTCAATCGCATCAAGCAGACAAGTCAATGTTGAACATAGCACCTGGCAATGGAAAAAAGATCCAGAACATTTACCAGATAAACATGAGTTACAAAGCAATGTTAGTCTCTCAAAAGCTCATTAATGGATATGTCTATGCACAAACTGCAACGAGATATTTGCCTGGATGACAGCAAATGGATTGTGCATTACAAGATGAAGGTTTAGGATCATTAGCTTTTAAGGCAAGGAATCCTGGTTAAAAACACAAAATAGAAAAGGCAGACAGATGACATATGACATGTCATTTCTTATCTTATCATTTTGCACAATTCACGGTTTTGTACAAGTAGCAGAAGTTGCTGTGGCAAGGGATAAGGAACCTCAAGACAGTGCTATCTCGTCAAAGTAGCCTCAGGCAGAAAATAAAGGAAGAAGTAGCAATAGGGCGTCATTTAGCCTTCCTCCAGGATTAAAAAACCTAAACTCCCCTATTCAAGAAACAGAATGCAGCAAGCAAAATCACGCGAACCATGGCAAGGAAAACCTGATGCAGCATAGCATCGGCATAGATAATATCAGATTCAGAGAATAACAATGCTTACCCAACCCACAAATAAAGCCTAGACACTAGCAAATATGGTATCACGGCATTGTCTATGTCTAAGCAATAACTCAAAATAAAAACCCACCTTACCCTCGCCCAATAAAAGAGCCCTGGCAATTCACAAAATACCACATATAGTTCCAAACTGTCCCACATAAGACGCTGCTATGTAAACTACATGACATTTCAATTATGAGTTGAATATGACCAGCTTGTGGCAACTTTTCCATCAGATCAGTAGTTCATATACATTTAATGTAATTAATTAACTTACCAGACCATAGTCAAGCATTCAACAACAGACCACTCGTGGTCCATATCAAGACTGCTCTCGTAATTTATTCTACTATTTAAACGAGTGGTCACGTTCACGCCTAATAAGATTCTACCACACAGATTCGCCTGTTAAGGAATAAACTTCCAACCAAGTAGCATACGTGTACTACAAGAAACATTAAATTTTAGCGAAAGAATAAAGACCGTACAACAGAGAAAATGACCAAACTATCCTTGCACAAGAAAACAGAGAATCGAAAGCTTATCCGCAGAGCAAACCCTAACTAGTTAACCAAGCTCATGACCCGCAACGCTTAAAAATCTAAACTTTCAGCGAATGATGAAGCAAAAAACGAGATCGCTGATGTGAAAAAAACCCGAATAGACCTGAAGATTGTGCTCCTTGATGTAGGCCCAAATCCGCTTGAGAGCCTGGGTGCGAGGAATCTCCGGAACCCCGACAAGGGCCTGCATCTCCGGCGAGACGGGGCGAGGCTTCATGATGCCGCGCGGCTCGCGCTTCCCGCCGCCGGGTTGGGGGAAGCGGCCGGCGAGGTCACGGCCCGGACGGGGGCCGCACGGGCGGCGCGCGACGGCAGAGCGAGCCTGGACGAGGAGGAGGGCAAGGAGGCGGCGGCTAGCGACGCCGTCTCACGGACGAGGACGCAAGACAGAGAGTGGAGAGAAATCGCCATTCCGAGTGAGTAGGGGGAAGCGAAGAGACGCAGAGAGAGAGAGAGAGTGGAGACCGAAGAGATAACGCGAGAGATGGAGAGAGAATGGGAATTTTTTTTGAAATCCTGCTTCAGATTCTCTGGTATTTCCCTTTTTTTTAGTATTTCGAAATGCATTGAGGTGGAATTACCGGAGAATCCTTGACATTTGTGTGCAAATTTTTCCAAAGGGCATTTTTAAGAAAATTCAAATAAAAGCATGAAATACTTTTATTTTCTCAAATAATGACCTGATCAAAGGTTTTTCTCATTTACTTTTTTTTATTTTTTCCCTTTTTTCTGTCTTCTTTTCCTTTTTCTAAGGAAGAGGAAAAAAGAAAACAGGAAAAAAAAGTAAATAACAAAAATATCTCTTGTTCAAGCTCTTTTTTGAAATAATAATGGCATTTCAAATTCTTATTTAAATAATGTTCACTTTAGACTTTTATTTAAAAATGAAAGTATTTCAAATCCTTACCTGAAATTTTCTCAATTTGTTTTAGACATGGTTAGGGCAAAAGCGGAAATGAATTATGTGTGTATTTATGAAAAGAAAGGCTGCACATAAACTGGAAGAGGATATTTAGGTTCTATTCATTTTATGAATTGAATAACATTTATGATTTTATGATTTTTAAAAATTCTTTTTCTTTGGTTCAATTTTACAAACTATAATATCCATGCCTCCTCTCCAGCAACATTTTTAGGTAATGTGGGGTGACACTCTTGATTTAGACTAATGGACTAATGCTATGCCTTTTTTTTCCTCCTTTTTTTCCTTTTTCATTTCTCCATTTTGGACAAAATGGTGTACCTCTTTTCCAAAATATCGTTTATTTAGTCTATAGCTAGCTAATTATCTTTTTCTAATTGAAAAAAGCTATTATTTTATTATGAGTTGTATATTGGCTTATTTTTTGTACGTAGAAAGTATTATTGCAAAAATACTTAAGCACAGTATAGGGATAACCTTATGGAGTACATTATTTAACTGAATACATTAACTCTAGTATTTCATTTGAGTAAATTTTTGTAAAGATTGAAAAATCAAGTTGAAAATTCGCGATCTGAGAGTAATTTAAACAAATAAAACAAATAATTTGAATTAAAACCAACATTCTTTTACTTTGCTAGATGATTAGTTCTTGTTTAAAATTATAATAATGGAGAATAAGTTTTATAAGAAGACAAACATGAAGAAAATTTCGAAATGTAACATGCATGGAGAAGTGGCTTAGGTAAAAAATAAAAGTTTTTTGGAATGGAATGTGATAATAAGTGTTTTCTTTTAGTAAAATTGAAAAAAAGAAAGAAGAAAAAAGGAAAGAAATAATATTATGTCAAGCGTGGACTCATAAGGGATAATGGGGTCACCCTTATGTAATAGAGAGGTTGTCAAGAGCCAATAAAAAGTTACAAATCGGAACTAATCACTTTCTACATTTTAGTAGAAAAGAGAGAGGAAGGCTTCCAAACCTTCGTAAATCGGACTCAATTGCTTTTCCATTTCAACATGTGAGATCTCTCATGCTTCGAGTAGTGAGGTTTAATTCAAGCATATCCGAGGATTTTAATTATTTACCTTTTCGATAAACTAACAGAAATTATTAGTCTTATAAATAATGCAGGGGGGATCTTCTTGAATGCGATTCTTATTTGACCCTTTTTTTTTTTAGTATTTTGAATTTAACTTGTATTTCATATCGAAATTCAATAAGTTATTTAGAAGCATCTCAAATTATACTGCAATCTTTTATATTAAAACAATGGGTTTTCAGACCAACGTTAATAACTTCTTTTATACTCAGCAAAATCCAAAGTCGGCCTGAAGTTTCTCTATTAAATGCTTGTTTGTATAAACTTTAAAAAAGTGTTTTTTCGACCCGTTAGATGGCAAGTCGGCACCATCTTCTGTTCTGAAATTTTGAAAAGAAAAGAAAAAAGATTATTTTGTATCTTTAACATTTTTTTAAAAATTTAAGAGAATTAAAAAAAATATATATGACACTACCCATAAAATACTTGGGTTGTGGCAAGATTTAAGATGTCGCTGCACAAAAAGCAAATTGCGGGTGTTCCAAAATTTAAACTCAAAATTGATGACTTTGCTGATTTGGGTGTCAGTCTTTTTTGCCAAATGACTACTTAATACCTTCATTTTGGAAATACTACTTGCATGTCTCTAAGCAAAATCCCAAATTGGAAAAAAGAAAATGAATTGCTCCTCCTTGCGAACTTATTTAAGATTTGGGATTGAGATTTATGAAAAGGAATACAAAGATGGTTCATACAAAGGTGCAATTTGATATGCAAAGGTAAACTCACGTGTATATTTGATATTTTTAGAAATAGAGATATGTATGTGGTCTTTGTGAAATGTGAGCTATATCTTTGATGCTTTATAAAGAGAATCCGGTATTCCCTAATTCTCTGGTATTTTCCATTTTATTAATATTTCAAAATGCATCGAGGTGGAATTACCGGAATGTCCTTGACATTTGTGCGTAATTTGTCACAAGGTGAATTTTTTTCGTAATTCAATCACTTGGTTCATTGCCAGTATTTCGTAATATGTCACATTGCCCTATAGTGCCCCAACCCGAAGGGGGTTTAAACACGACAGGGAACATTGCAGGGCACAATGGGTCGGTATCGACTTTGCCCTGCCCTACTAATCCACCTCGTTGATTGTATTTATATATCTTTCTTATAAATCTTACTTTCATTGTACTTTTGTTATAAATGATTATGTTGTTACTTTGCCTTGACATATTTATGTGTACTGTTATTACACAACCAATCCATTTTTTTATAAGGTGTTATACCTTATACTATACACTTTGGAAGATTTCCATTGGAATTGGAAATTGGAAACGCATCAAGTGGTCAGCTCATCAAATTAAAGAATAAAAAAGGGAAATAGATATTGCTCAATCAATGTGGGACAAATTTATTTGGATAGTCTCACTCACAAGTGTTGCTTTTATAGGAGCGACCAAAAAAACCATTTACTTTCAAATTTCAACCAAACTGTAGGTTGTTTTTAAATTTAGGGGCAGCGCCTCCGGGGGTACCATTGGCCTGTGACGATTGCCCTGCGCCGGCCGTCGCCCTATCCCCTCCGGCCGCGTGTCCATTCCAAGATATTTTGGTGCTCATACGAATTGGCATGAAGTATAAACACAGTTTTGATAAATTGGCACATATTAATAGTATTACAAATCATACTTGAGGAGCTTGTTTATGGTGATTTTGGATCCGTTTGTTTCACGGAAAGATAACTTCTTGGAAAATATTTTCCGGATTTTTCGGCATTTGGGGAGCGGAAAATAGGCTAATCTTGAAAATATTTTCCTCTTATGAAATTTTTTTTTGAAAAGTGTGAAAAATATTTCCTCATTTTGAAAAGAGAAAAATATTTTCCTCATCTTTTCTTCCTTGTTTCTTTTACACTCTTTCTTTTTCTTTTCTCGTTCTTTCTCCGTTGCTAATGTTCCTTCCTCCTCCTCCGCCGCTCGCCGCTACCGATGGCCGGTCATTGAAAATCAATTCCTTAATAAACAATAGAAATTATTTTCTGGTTCATTTTTAAGTATTAACCAAACACCGAAAAATATTGTTCTAGAAAATATTTTTCGAAAGTATCACATTTTCCGTGAAACAAACGGAGCCTTTATTTTATTTTTACCTTTTTCCTTTCTAGCATTTTGAAATTTAACTTTTATTGGTTACCGGCAGTTTAGATTCGGTCATTTGAAAGCATCTCAAATTATACTACCATCTTTTACAACAAATAAAAAAGAATTTTCAGGAGAACATGAATAACTAATTGTTTGCTTCTAAAATCAAAATAGGCTTTAAAAGACTTATAAACGTTTGTTTGTCGAATTTAAAGTGTCCTTTCTTCTTTTTCTTCTTTACTTTTCAAAAATAAAATTTATAAAATAAAAAGACAAAAGGACACCTCAAATACTAAAATTTATGGCATTCACTTTGGTGCCAAAATTTTTCATCAGCTCACTTAAGTGCCAAATCGAAGAAAACAACAATTACTTATATGCCAACGGCAAGAGATTTTTGCCAAAAAAAATATTTGACATTTATATAATGTGACATCGCGAAATTTTAAGGATTTGTAAATAAAAAAAATTAAAATTTTTATGGATCAAGGAACAATTTTTGGATACAAGTTTTATTTAATTTGGCGCGCCGATTAGATTAGTCCGCCGGTGTAGTCACGACATAGGATTTTGCCTTCACGCCTGAACTCTCGTCGCGAGATTCGTAAAAATGCCCTCGGCATTTATGCCAAATGACCATCCTGTTCTAAATTATCAATTTACCTCTGTGCTTTTGGATATTATGTGCTAGAGACAAAAAAAAAAAATTGTAATTTGATTGACCCGTGGGCCTTTTAGGGTCACCTCAGCCGCTGCCTCCTTCTGCCCCCATCACATTATATCAGCATTTTCCCTTTTTGTTTTCTTTTTCCCTCTCTCTTCTCTCCACTCCGCCTCTCTTTCTTCTGCTCATGTGATAACAACCCCCCACCCACTCTTCCTGTTTTTTTGTTCTTTTTCCCCATATTCTCCCCGTTCGGCCTTTTGCTCGTGTGAACTCCCTCTCCCGACGCCATTGTACTCTACATCTCCTTCTTCTCTTTTTGTTTCGCACCGGCCACCATCCAGCCACTACTGCTTCCTCTATCAGCCCCGGCCGAGCTCACCACTGCGTTGTCCCAACTCTGATTCGTCATCGCCGTGAGACGCAAGCTTGCCGCGTGAGCCGTGTCTCTCCCGCGGGCCCGAGCCCTTCGCTCATGAGCTCGCCCACGTCGCACCTCCGCCAGCAAGTTGCGCCGCCGCCCTCAACCGTAGTGTCCAGCTGTCGTGTTGGGCGGCGCCCGCCCATCGAGTCGTCGTGTTTGTCGCCGTGGGCTCGTTGTTGTCGCAGCACGCTTGTCGTCGTCGTCGTTTGTCAGCGTTGTCCGCTGTCCATCGCCGCCGCCGTCCTCTGCCACCAATCGCCGCCGCCTGCCGCCGCTCGTCGTCGTTGTCGGACAATTTTGAATGGATTAACCCCTAATCTCCGATTAGGTTATTAATTGCACTTAGATTTGCTTAGATTAAATTGGTATTGATTTAGCTAGTTAACCGCGATCGATTTAAATTAGTGACTCTGGTTAGGTTAAATGGTCGCAGTAAAAATAATTAGACCGGTTCAACTTGTTGGATTGCGATCGGATTCTTTATTTGAGGCAAGTTGAGATTATTAAAATTTAATTAATAATTTTTTTGGGGGACTAATTGAAAAATATTTTTGGGGTTAATTATTTTTAATCAGTTAATTTGGACGAAATTAATTAATTAATTTGGTTAATTAATTATTATTAAATTACTAATTATTTAAGGTGAATTTGTCGATTAATTTTATTAAATTATCGATAGATGAATCTTTATTAATTTTCTAATTCACTATTAGTTCAATATTTATTTGATTGTTATTATTGATTTATTTTTGAGTGATTATTTCATAATTATATATATCGTATGCATATTGATGGTTTATTGCACTTATTTAAATGTAAAGTCTAATGGATAGTGTGCATAATCATGTAATTGCATGTGAAGTCAAAATTTTATATTTGAGCATGAAAAAGAAAACGGCATTGAGCTAAATTTTGAGCACGACCATGTGAGCATTTTAATTAAATGCAAAGATAATAACTCGCTTGGTTGTCTAGTGTGTTTGTGTGGTCATATATTGATTATCGTCGCTCAGGAGTGTCACAGCGACGACGTTTGATAAGTTTGTGCCGTGTCGATTGAAATCACATGACTTATCGAAAAGCATGATAGTCTGTGTCGTTAGACTGATCAGATGCCGATCACAACTTGTGACGGATCGAATCTTTATAGGAATGCTTGATCAATCCATGTCGTGTCGATCGGAATCTCACGAATTATTGATTGCCGTTGCCGACGAAACAGGATGAAGCTTGATTATGCCGGAAGAGTACCAACTGTCTAGTGTGCCAAGATCGAGTGCCCATTAATAACGGAAAATCGCATGTTGCATAATGCGTGAGAGTTTGGTATGTGTGTTATGGTCATTGCATTAATTTGTGTGCGATTTAATTATCAAATAAATTGTACCGTGTGAATCAAGATAGGATAAGTTACACGTGATTGCAAGTTGGATTGCTTTCGTGTTGTCATGCCTACTTAGGCTACTTGAGTGAATCAATGCCCTGATTGGACTTAGGTGTTGACTCATAGAAATATTTATATCTCACCCATCGTTGATAAATATTTTTCATGGTCGTAAAATGGAGATACGGCATGTGAGGTTTGGAGTGCTCATTGACCAGTCATTCGAGACTCTATTTTGGTTGGAGTTTTTGGAAGTAGTAGTTAACTCTATCTAGACCCAATATCTTTTGTTGGTCTTAGGAAGCAGTCCTGAAAAGCGGACTTGTGGTTATCTTTTATTGAACTTCCTAGGGAACAATATTATTATTAATGAGAATGGTCTTTTGCAAATTCTAACCATTGATTATTGGTTTTCCTGATTTCTGTTACTATCCCTTTTGCTATATTTTTGTCTGTGGAGTTTTTACGTTTCGCATGCGCTTAATGATAAGATAAGAAGAAATGGGTCGATAACGTACTTGGGACGTCACCCTTTTTATGATCCGAGGATGTCACATATAAAATAATTAGGTGACATGGAGTTTATATTATTTTGTAATATGACGTGCAATTTCTTAAAAAGACAGTCAATGTGGCTTTTTTAAAAAAATCAGTCCACATGGATTGATTTTTTAAAAAATAAACTAAATTTTTTTACAAATTTTGAATTTAATTTAAGAAATAAGTTTAAAAACTAATTTAAAAAAAAGGGTTGGGACTTGGTAACGGCGAGTGCTTATAAAGCCCTTACCGCTGCCACCCACCATCACCGACAATGATTGATCACACGCAAGGGTTGCCATTGGTTATGCTGGGCCTCGATTAGCATCACCCTACCCTCGGCCTCATCGCCGACCCTTGTCTGTTGTGCCAGACCCTTGGCTGGAATACCTGACCTCCTCTGCGAATTCCTAGTGAACGGTTTCAAAGTTCGGCCATGCGAAGTCTCCATCAGCATTGGTCGACCCTCTCACCTGTGATTGGCAGGGTTCATCGAGTCGTTGGCCACTGGCTGTGGCTTGGTAACCCCCGCCAACTAAATGAGCGCCGTATACAAATTTTGACATTTCTTGTGTCCTTTTGCCAAAATGAAAATGTAAACGACACCACATGTCAATACTTTGGTTTTGAAAATGTTTATGATATTTCGCGCTCAATAAAATTGAATTGTGAGAGTCCTAAAATTTAAAAGTCAAGACACTGAGTAAACCCTAAAATGTTTGATTTGCTGACTTGGGTATCGTAGGACAACGGACGGATCACGTGGTACATTTCGCAGTAGATGTCCATTTTGGACTGCCAGACAATGGCTTCTTTAAAAGACAAAAGGAAAATATGACAACCATATTTCTTTTGACCCAATGACTAATCATCTACCTCTATTTTGTAAATCTCGTTCACAAAATCTAAGAAAAATGCTAAATTACCAAGGAAATTTGGTCTTTTCAAAATTACCAAGGAGGGCAATTTGGTCTTTTCAATACGGGATTTTGCTTAGGATTTGTGTGGTTCTGTTTTTAGTCCTTTCTTTGTATTGTGAGTGGATATGAGAATTTACATTTGAAAATGGCCACACACACACACACATATATACATATATATATATATATATATATATATATATATATAAAACGGAGTTTACATAAACAAGGATAATTTATGTGTAGGTGCAAAGTGGTAAGGTTAAAATCAAGAATATATTTGAAAAATTTGTAGAAGTAGATGCATGTAAGTGGTCAATCAGTGAAATATGAGTTATATCTTTTGGGATTTTCCAAAACAAAAATTGACTTATTTCTCTTCTGAGTCGAAGTCAAAGGAAAACTAAAAACCAAAAAGGCCCCAAGTTAAGATATACAAGCCCACCAGACCCAAACCCCATGAAGCCCATGATCTACAACATCAGTTTCATTCTCACCAAGGAGGAGGTTGCCATACTTAGAAAAGCTGCGATGATTGATTTGACACTATTTGCCCAACCAAACTTGTCTTCCACCTTCACGGCAAAATGAAGAATGCATGTATCGAGTTTTAGGGGGAAAAGAATATCGCCTTATAAATTTTTAAATTCGTTCGTTGCAAGTGCCACTCCACGTCGAATTTTCGACACTTTAGTGAATGCTATTGAAATGTTATGACGCCCAAAAGATCAATTGAAAGTTATGTCACTGAAGCGAATAGTTTTTAGAAGTTACAATATTCAAGTCATTGAAAAAAAAGTTATACCCCTCAAGTGAATGCTATGCAAAAGTTATGATACTTATGGTGCATATATCCCGATTTTTAGTGAATAAAATTATGTGGTGACCTTTCAATCGAGCCCAAGAAATATTAGAATAGTTGCACATTAAACCATATTTTCATTCAATAACTTAAGTTTTTAAAACAGTTAGTTGTGATCTCACAAAAATTTTACATGGTATTTGAGCCACAAAGAGAGATGACCCAAATATATATTGCAACCATTGTTTCCTCTGTTCCCTTCTCGTGGTCGCTGACACCAGCATCTTTGTCTTTGTCAAGTTGTGGAGCTTCATGCAAATCTCTACTCATCGTGGGGGTAGTTGTACCTTGCTGTCATTAGTCACCTCATTTTCAAGACAAGAATAGCAGGAGTGCCAAACTTTTGACGCCGCTCACTTGAGTACATGACTTTTTTTTCGCTCACTTAGTGAATAAAATTTAAGAAATCGATCAATTAAGTGTCATAGGCAATTTGCCTCGTCAAAACTCCTATGTTGATGCTAGAAAAGTCTGACGTGGCACTGTCATTGCTGACGTAGATAATTTTTTTAAACTATTTTTCTTTTCCTCTTTTTTTTTTTTTTTTGGGCCGGTGAGGGTCATCGACAACCCTTGCTAGCGCAAAAGTCTAGGCAAGGGCCTTCGTGGCCTTGCCTACCGTGGGTGAGGATGCAAAGGCCCTCGCCTTGCTCGAGGTTGGCGATGCCGTGAAGCCCTTGTCCAAGGCCTTTAAAGCCTCGTCAGCCGTGGGCAAGATCACCACGGCTGATGAGGATTGCTAGTTACCCTCATCGACGCTAAAAAGACAAATACAAAAGATAAAAAATTCAAAATTCAAAATTGTAATAAAATAACAATAACAATCTACATGGTAATTTTTTTATTTTAAAGAATTCCATGTCGGATGATATATGAAGTAAAAAATCCATGTACGTTGATTAGCCAGAAATGACACTCAAATGATCAATTTTACTCTATGTGCTACCTAAGTAAGTAGAAGAAAAAAATTATGGTACTCAAATAAGCACCGTATGAAAGTCATGGAATTGATGTTGTTCTTGTTCCCCTCATTTTCATTAACTTCCCCATTTTGTCACATTCAACAATGTAGCAATGCCTACCATGGACATTCTTTGTTGTGGGACTCTCTTTCAATTGCGAGTGTCATCGACAAGTAAAGTTGTCATCAAGTGTCTAAGCAACTGTGAGAATGATGTGTCAACATTCTGATCATTTGTTTTTTCAACACTTATCAAATACGATTGATTATGTAGATTACATTCAATTTGTCTTGTAAGGTTCGGCTAACATGATTGTCATTGTCTTGAATCCAGTTCAATGTATCCAAATTCCTTGTCTAGTATGTGGTCCGGCTTATAGAGCGCATGGTGACTTTGGAATATGCAAGCTGGATGCTACAACTTGAGAAGAAATGTTTGAAGTATATTTATGGCTATTAGAGAATTTTCTATTAGAGAATATTGTTACATATTTTACTAGATTTTAGAGATAATTAATTAATATTTCGTTATTTATTAAGATAGCCATTTTCTCGTTAGAACATATTATTTCATTTCTGCTCTTGATTTTGGTACATTTTAAAAGAAATCAATAAAGTAAAGATATAGTCCTGAATGATTCTCTCTCTCTCGAAGATCTTCCTATGTTTACATTGTATTAGAAATGAAGGCCTTAAGTTCAAATCTTTTCAAATCTGTCTACCTTATTACATATTTCCATGATTTAGGCTCAAGCCACCATGAGAGGGGATGTTAAAATAGTTAAATATTATCACACTTACATCTAAGAGTTTAAGCTTTAGAATAGTTAGCTATGATTCAACAAAAATCTCAACAAAGACAATGGACCTTGTGAATGAGGAATTCCATATAGGAATGAAACTACGGTCTTTTTGAGTTTATTATCCCACGTGGTTTTTTTTTTATTGGCTATTATTGGTGCCGAATGGCCCATTGTAATCGAAAGTGGAAAATTTCAGATAGCATATGGAGATTTTCATCTAATATCAAACTTACAATTTGTACCTCCCCCAACCTAAAAAGACTAATCTACCCCCACCAATCATCAAACCCTACCTCAATCTCTCACTCTCTCTCGAGCTCTTTGCTCGCGAGCATCAGAGCTTGAGCTCGAGTTGAAGCTTGACCTCTCAAGGTACGCACGAGCTCTATTGTGAAGTTCACAAGCCTCCCAATTAGGTCCAGCTCGGGTCCGTCGACCTTGATTAGCATTACATTCGAGGTAGCTAGCGACCTCGGACTCGGTCCAACACTGTTGCGGTGGCGATGGCTTAGCAGGGAGCACATCGGGTAGGGGAGAGACGGCGGAGGAGTGACAACAACAGGTTAGGTTATGGGTTATTTTCGGGGGTGACCGTGTAAAGTTTTGGAAGAAAATAACTAGTTGATAAATTAGTGAATTTGATAGGATGTAATGTAACAACTTTAGGTTGCTATTTACAATTAACCCTATTAGAAAAATAGATTATAAGATCAAGTACACCCACATATGATAATTCACCCCTCTCCCATTCAAATTTCTCTTGCAAGACACGGAGTCCTGCCAAAGTTTGCACTTTGACAACATGATTGCTTGTGTCATAGGCCGCAGATTTCAACTGCGGAATTAGCCCCGTGTGCCCCTCTGGCGAGTTGAGTCGAGCCTAGCCAACCTTCTTTCTTGTATTGTCTCATAGAACAGTTAGGTGAATAACTTTCTTGTATAGGTTATACCACGCCCAGCTTAGCTAGGCCTCCGTTACATCGAACGAAACAATGAGATTACTTTAAGCACCACAACTGATTTCGGCCTACTATGACCTTATTAGAGAACGGCATTAGCTTTCAATCAGTTTGTACAGGGGAGATCAAACCCTCTTTCAAAGCTCCTAGGGTATATTTTTTCTAACCTAGAACTCCTAGTACGTATAAACTGCCCGACACCACTCCACAGACCCAATTGCATCTTTCTCTTTGCATCTCTCACTCACCATGACAAAACCACAAGTTCCACTCCAAGGTCTACAAGTATGTGAGACTTGGGACACAAGGATTTTCGATCTGCCACATCATACATTTGTACGGATGCGGACACGGAACAACCAATCTGTGTCACTTGCCTACAATCATACTGGGAAAATTGGTCACCAATCAGCAACCCCCATAAAGAAAAATTCAAGCCGTAATAATTACGTTTAAAGTGCTAAATATCCTATTATAAAATAAACACTAAGTACGTAATTTTTTTTTTTTCAAAAAAATGAAAATCATGGCAAAGTAGTGCTATAGGTTCCATAGCCACCAGTATTGCCTTGTGCACGCGAGAAATAGAAGAGAGAGAGTTGCGACTCTAGCGTGGGTTAGGGCCGTGGCCGGCCACCGTGACCCCAATAGCAACCTGTGGGCCAACGATGGCAGCCGACACTCATCTCCCTCAGTATTCTGTCGGTATATTAAGCCAAAAGTGGATTTGCATCACTTTCACAATCCCAAAAAGACCTTCACCAACAATAGTCCTACGCTCTCCCGGAAATTGGGCCGTTCTTTCTCAATTAATGGAGCAAACATGGGCATAAAGGGCCATGTTTCCATGTTCACGAAATGGGAATTTGTTTTCAGGTGATCATGCAGGTGGAGAAGGTCGAGATGTGTTAGAATAATTACTATTAAATCGCCATTCATCTAAGAGCTTAAAATTTTAGAAAAGTTAGCATGATTCCACAAAATCTCAGATGATATAGAGCAGGAGGTCTCACACGAATCTCACAAGATGCATCCGGTACAATTCAGCTCTTCTCCATAGTTATATGTTCATGTTGAGAAAAAATTACGCAATAAATTCTAGACCTATTGTATGGATGTCATTTCTGTCTTTAAATTTTTTCAAATTTTCCAATTTAGTTCAAGACATTTGCTCAAACTCTAGCCAATTCTCATCAAAATAGCTGATGTGGTAGGCTAGTCATTGCTAGCCGTCAACGATTTCCAGTGAAAATTGGCCGAAAGGATTATACTGCAAAAAATGGCTGGAAGGTTTACTATTAAATCGATAAATTCAAAATTTTAAGACTAAATGTACATATGTACAATAGGTTTACGATAGTTTGCACAATTTCCCAATTCATGTTGGCGAGTCTACGGCCCTCCGGAAGCATCGTGCCTCCTGAACTTTTTCACCTTCTGATCGAAACTCTAGTCTAAAGTCTGTCGAATGGTTGAGATCTATAGCATTCAAGATTGTGATAGAAAGATTATAGGGTGTGGAGGCTTCATGCGAACCATAGAATCATGTTCATGCTATTCCTTTCCACTTTGGCGGAACAACGATCGAAAATAAGATGGTAACAGATTGTTTTCTTTTAATTTTATTTCATAGTATGCATAGGATCCTCTTTGTGATGTGACAATGCTTACATCATTTATGGTATGCGTTTCATTGAGTCTTCTATCCTTATCATTCACTTTATTATTAAGGTTAAAAATTATGGCACCCTTTATGTGTAATAAACCTTCACATTAAAAAACAATACCCTCCTTTGTTTTTCTCATATTTGGGATATGTCTGTTATGCAAATTTACTCATTTTTTCCCTCAACATGTTCGTCTTAATCAATTCATTTCGCATTTTCTCAAGTAAAAATTAGAAAGGAAAAAAAAAAAAAGAGATTGCTAATTATCTGGCTAGATAAAGTTCGTTATGCATCAAGAAATCGTTTTGCGGTGTATGCTTAAACATTTAAGGCTTATTTTGCTGAAAATAGCCCAATAAATATCTATGAACTTCTTCATATGGTGAAGCTGGGAACGTCCATAGAGTGGATAAGATCAATGTTAGCAATTAAGTGCATTTACACTTTTCTAATTACGAATTCACGTGCTTAATATTGAAAATAGCAACAACAAAAATATATATATAAAAAATTGACATTCGAATAAGCATAACCATTTGAGTTATTAAATAATCAAAGAAATCATTGACATTCATTTTCGACGTTTTGCCCTATAAAACTTCTTTCAGTAGGAAAACTATGGGGAGAGGTGAGTTCTAATATATAGCTTTATTATAGGATTATAATTATTCTAAGACAAGAAGATCTCTCATCTGATGAACCTGAACAACCCCCCAACTCTTGGTGCCTCGATTAACAGTAACAAAGAAGAAA
>JAGVVM010005551.1:0-25537 GCA_019149425.1 Psidium friedrichsthalianum | reverse complement strand
GGCTTGGGGAGGACGTGAGTACTGTTCGGGGTTCCAATTTAGTCACAATTCACCCTTCCAGTGTTACTAAGCTTCAACGCTTTAGAGAATTGAATATCAAAGGTTCGTTCTTCTCGGGAGGTTGCCCGGAGGAAGTCTTCTCTACAATCATTGAAGGAGATAATTCAGGCCCAAATTTCAACCCTGAAGCTTACGAGAGATTGGCAATTTGAAATCTGTGAGTTTTACATTAAAAAGAACCCTAAAATCTGCTCAACTTTCGGACTCAATGGGACAGCGGCAAATCTTACTCGCCTGAACTTTACGCGGGGTTGGTTAAAATGTGTAAACTTCAGATAGCCAATTGGGGAGTTAAAGATGTTGGTACGCAGTTGGATGTATCATCGTCATGCTTTAGTTGTCGAATACCCGATCTATCGGAACTTTAAAGAAGCTAAGGGTGTGACTTATGTAGAACGAAGATAAAGGAGGATTCCTCGTACTATGGGGATTCTGGAGTGCTTGAAAGGTTTGTTATGCCAAACCCTGGGATTTTCTGACTGATAAAAATTGGATGGACAATTGGAGAGATACTCCGTTTTTGAAAAGAAATTGAACTTAGATTCAACTAGTGTTTCAAGATTGCCTCCAGAGGATAAGTCGTCTCTGTCACCAGAAACTGAAGGGGTTCGATTGAGCTTCAAACAAGTGCCGCTCTTATCAAGTTGAATTCCTGCGGTCAAGATATGGATTCTCTCTTGTCCCTCGACCCCTCAAGCATCACCGATTAAGAAACATCTGGATTACATAGATTCAGCAGTTGAGAATTTAGATAGGACACTCTACTAGCAGATATGACTCAAACTCAAAGCAGTTTGAGAGGGAGCAAGCCCGCCTATCAGACTTCCATCTCATTTGTCGTCTGAAACCAAAGTAGTCTCACGCAACAATTTGTCCAACACTTAGTAAATTGACTAGTTTTGCACGTGATTGAATGTCCAAGATCCACACTCTAACTGTCACTCCAGTCTAATTCAATTTGAGGGAAAATCTGAAAGATAACAAGATGTGAATCCCGTTGAGGAAATACAAGGTCTGTCACTTTGAAGAGTCTGGAGCGCGGAATGAAGGACTTGAAGAGGTATTTGCGATTCAAGGTTTGTCAGAATTGGAATCTTTTGCAGTACCTCCTCTTTCCGTGGTGGTATAATCTGCGACAGTTACCGAATATTGATCCCAAGTGGGTAAGGCGTACAACATCTAGAGCTAGAAGCTTGTCCAAATTATAGAGCATTGAGGGCATTGAGGGCTTAGAAAGCTGGGCTTGATAGGCGTGGCCACACATCTTGGAAAGATTGTTGGAATATTCTCAAGATCGACTTGGCGGATCACCACACATACCTATACGATCTGTTCATGCAGTATAAAGGGACCAGACATTCATCATAGCATTGTCCGAGTTATCTCACAATATGGGATGTGGTGTAGAGGGGGAATTTCCTGTTTAGAGTGATAACGATGGACCTTCACTTTCAATGAGGGTATTGGAAGACTGATTCATACAGCATTCGCTAACTCCAATATCTACATACCTGTCTTCTCTCGAGAACTACGACCTCCAGGCATTGGTGTCTACGCAAAACTTGGCCACATGTAAAAATCGCACGGTCAGAATCAAGGGGAAAAATAAGCGCCCCATTATTTCTATGATGTGGAGTTGAATGATGTTAAGCTCGAAACTGATTGTTATACAAGCGACCTAGAAAGACACGGGCGAACTCAATCAAACGAAGTGAGTCATGGAAGGAGGCCATAATTGAGTCGCAGCAATGAGGGGTTAGTCTTGAAAAATACCAGGTAATTCTTAGCTAGTTCGCCACTAATCATAGGTTAAATAAGCCATCCAATTGAAACTTGCCAAACAGAGAGTTTCAAAGTTACTGCAATGCAACCCTTTTTGTATACAAAATAGTGTCCAATCAGCAAATATCAATCTATAGAATAAGAAGTAGGTCCTTTCTAGTTTTGTATATCCAGCGGATCTCTGTGTTCGAACAGACAGGATTTGCCGTACTGGGTTGTTTACACACGCTGCACATTTTTTTTTTTTAGTTTCTGAATTTAAAAGATCTTCGGTTAGTATTGTTTGAGAAATCAAAAATCGAACATTAAAGACGACATTTTGGTAGATTTAGATTGGGCTTCCGACTAAAATGAACTGGCTTCAATTGTGCATTGCCTGCAGCTACGAAGAGTACTTCAAATGGTTTTTGCACATCTTTAGAGCAAGGAAAGTTAGATGTTGACTCCTGAGGCCTTCTTTTGGTCGATTGTCAAAGAAAAGGTGAACGATTTGCATAGAGTCAGACAGGTGAAGTCTCTGGTGAAATTTGAAGACTATCCTGGTTGTTCGAGGATCTTGGTGGACGCTTACTATCGATTTGGCATCACTGTGAGCTTATTTAATCTGTCTTTATTTTGATGCATCACATCCGGTTTCTCGTGGTCTCGTGAATCTGGTTAATTTAGATTTTCTGACGCATTCGACATTTCCTTGACCAATATCCACCTGCTTCCACGTACTTTGTCATTCTTGCCACTTTGGCTTAAGAAATGCTGCTAGTTTTTCAATCTTTTGAAGAATTTTTTGGTTCTCGAAGTCCATGTTACTCGAAGGCATTAGTCCACTGCCATACTTTTCGATAGGGGTGTCAATGGGCCGGTCTCACATAGGCCCGACCCGGCTCGAAACCAAACAGTATCAAGCTTGGGCTGGGCCGGGCCGGCTCGATACCCGAATCATATACGTCCAAAATAAACGGTCGGGTCGGGTCGGCCCAAGCTTGCTTGCTCTTTCTTTTTCTTTTTTTTTTGAAATTTGAAGCATAGAAGCCAAGAAATCAAAACAAAACTCAATTTTTTTAGGGTAAATACCACCAAAAACCCTAAACTATGCCCATTGGTGACAATTTACCCTGAACTTTTTTTTGCGACATAAAAAACCCAAACTATGCTCATTGTGACACATTTACCCTGAACTTTTTTTGTGACATAAAAAAACCCCAAACTATACCCATTGTGACACATTTACCCTAAACTTTTTAATATAACAGAAAAATATTTAAAAAATAAAAATTTGAAGTCACTATTCATCACTCGTCCATCCGCTGCCTGCTCATGAAAAACCATCCCCTCTGACCAAAAAATAAAAATTTGAAGTCACTATTCATTTTTTCAAGGGTAAATACCACCAAAAACCCTAAACTATGCCCATTGTGACAAATTTACCCTGAACTTTTTTTTGCGACATAAAAAACCCCAAACTATGCTCATTGTGACACTTTACCCTGAACTTTTTTTGTGACATAAAAAACCCCAAACTATACCCCATTGTGACACATTTACCCTAAACTTTTTAATATAACAGAAAAATATTTTAAAAAATAAAAATTTGAAGTCACTATTCATCACTCGTCCATCCGCTGCCTGCTCAATGAAAAACCATCCCCTCTGACCAAAAAATAAAATTTGAAGTCACTATTCATTTTTTCAACACTAAATGGCATGAATAGTAACTTTAAAATTTCATTTTTTTTCAACGTTTTTTAACGTGGCACGGTGCTACTTGGATTCACGGTATATTTTTAAGTGCTACTTTTAAGTAGAAGGTAAATATGTCACAAACGATATAAGTTCGGGGTTTTTAGTGTCACAATAAAAAGCTTAGGGTAAATGTGTCACAATGAGTATAGTTTGGGGTTTTTTATGTCACAAAAAAAAGTTCAGGGTAAATGTGTCACAATGAGCATAGTTTGGGGTTTTTTATGTCACAAAAAAAGTTCAGGGTAAATTTGTCATAGTGGGCATAGTTTAGGGTTTTTGGTGGTATTTCCCTTTTTTCAACACTAAATGGCATGAATAGTAACTTTAAAATTTCATTTTTTTTTCAACGTTTTTAACGTGGCACGGTGCTACTTGGATTCACGGTATATTTTTAAGTGCTACTTTAAGTAGAGGTAAATATGTCACAACGATATAAGTTCGGGTTTTTAGTGTCACAATAAAAAGCTTAGGGTAAATGTGTCACAATGAGTATAGTTTGGGGTTTTTTATGTCACAAAAAAAGTTCAGGGTAAATGTGTCACAATGAGCATAGTTTGGGTTTTTTATGTCACAAAAAAAAGTTCAGGGTAAATTTGTCATAGTGGGCATAGTTTAGGGTTTTGGTGGTATTTTCCCTTTTTTATTCTGTTATTTCTCTGCTTTGAAGAAATTTTCATGTGAGGGCGTGGGTTCTTGGCTAGAGAACAAACACAAACCCACTCACGCACGCAAAGTTCATCTCTGTCTCTTTTTTTTGGGATTTGTTTCGAGAGCTTCTTGAACACTCCACTCCACCATTAATACAAAAGAAGAAGAAACTGAAGCGAGGATCGATTCTGCTTTGGCCTAGCAAGCAATGACTCCAATGAAGTTTCTGGAAAACCCATTTCAGAAGGAGGGAACAGAACATGGAAACATCATCACACAACTCCACTGAAAACTAAGTTGATGATTGTAGCATGCATCTGGAAGAAGATGAAAGCAAGGAGAGACGAGAAAAAGAAAAGAAAAAAATTTGATCTTTACGGTTTCAGTACAAAAAGCTCGAAATGGATTGTGGTCAAACGTAAAACAGAGCCATCGAAAAGGACGTCATCTAGTGCATTACTATGCCTTGGCATTCCAGCCACCACTGTAGCATAACGCCAAAAATGGGTGGATTCCTGAAGCTTATCCATCGAAAATGAAACGACAAAAAGTCCAAAGTTCTTTTCCAGTTTGTGCTTTTCAATGGCGTCGGAGCAAAAAAAACAAGGAAATCAGATCAGAGCAGAGGACTGAGCAATTTGCCCACACCACATCTGATTGAAACTTATTAAAGGGAAAAGCACAACTGAACCAGATCACTCGTTGCTGGAATTGATCACACTTATAAAGACCCGTCTTTTTTCCTTCCAAACCCCAAACGGATCATCTCAAGGCAACTCAGAAACAACCAAAATTCAGTGATGGGGATGAAAAGCACAAGAAGCCACACTCTGGTGTCTTCTTTGACATGGAAGGAGTCCAACTAGCCGACAAGGTTGGGAAGGAGAATCCCAGGATCTTCAGCTACTCGGAGCTCTACATCAGCTCTAATGGATTTAGTGAGAATGAGGTTCTTGGAAGTGGAGGCTTTGAAAGGGTGTACCGCGCGGTCTTACCAAGCGAGGGACGGTGGTCGCAGTGAAATGCGTGTGGAGAGAGGGAGAGGTTTGAGAAGACCTTCGAGGCAGAGCTCCTAGTAGTGGCCCATCTCCGGCACCAGAATTTGGTCCGGCTCATAGGGTGGTGTGTCATTGGATCTTGAATCAAGTCAGGTCGGGCCGGCGCGGAGGGTGGTGTGACAATTGGCTCCGGCACCAGAATTTGGCCCGATCCGACTAAAATGAACAGTACCGGTACTGTATTGAAATAGTATCAGGTCCGGCCCGAAAATTCTCTAGATTTTCGGGTCGGGCCGGCACAGGCCTTTTGATAGCCCTACTTTTTGACCTTAAAGAATTTGGCAAATCGGTGTGTCATTGGATGTCCACACGAAATAGGATTAGCTTGAATAGGCTAGTCGCGTTTCAAGCTTTCTCGAAAGCGGATTTTTCTTTTCTTTTTCTTTTTCTTTTCTTTTTCTTTTTCTTTTTTTGTGGCTTTTTAATTTTTTTTCTTGTCAAATCTTTTTCAGATATGGTCCTTGCATGGCACCACGTCATTGCCATTTGTCCTAGAAGACGTTGATGATGCGATGTCGCCACGTAGGATGGCATTCCTCAATGAAAAGATATATGTGTATTGATATCTAAATTTTGGTGTTCCATTTAACCATTTATTGCATAGAAAAATTAGGGTGGACCTTGCCTCTACAAAAAAGTATTAGTCAAATTGCGTATAGATATAAGAGCATTTGCAGTAATGGTCAATTAATCTCATATAACTGCATTAGCATTAATGGACTGAGGCAAGGGGCTTTTGAGCTTAATTAAATTAATTTGCCTGAGCTTGTATTGACTGAACTTTTTATTAAAAAAAAATGATCACCTTAGTGTCAATTTCGATATGCGTTGCTAAAAATTTGACATGGCATTTTTTATCAATATCTGAAGCCGAAGTGGCTCGCGTAAGGTCTAGTCAGAACTAAAAATATATTTAAAAATTATTTAAAATAAAAATACAAACGTAGTTAGATTAAAAATAAAAAAAATTTAAGTTCATGCTTTTTCCACTACCCTTATTGTTTTAACATGACCATTCTATCCTTTTGTGACTCACCACTTTTGGTACAATTTTATATGGTTCTTTTTTTATTTGATCCCTTGCGGGTTCCCACTTTCCTGCTCCCCTTCTTCTTCCTTTTTAGGCCTTGAAATCTCTTTTCTGTTTCTCTATAGTAGGCCATTCTCTCTCTCTATGCCTCCTGCTCCTTCTTCTAGAAACCTTGTCAAAAAGTAGAACATCACAATCCTGTGTGCGTCTTGCATGTTCGACCTTGGCTCCAAAGCGAGAACGACATACAAGTTAGTGGCTGAGGAAATCAAGTGGTAGCAATTTGCTAAAAACAAAAAACCAGGTATTCCAGCTTTCGAGGAGCTTCCGAAGATGTCATGGCTAGCTCACATCTTCTTTGAAAACATACTTTCGAAACCACATCAATAGCCTCAAAGCGAGTGGATAAAGTAGCTTCCTTAATTGGCTACCAACGATATCATCGTGACGGTGTTGTAGGAGCGAGACGTATGTCAATAGCATTTTTTTTTTTACATTATGAGGAATTACTTGCAGCTAGAACCCACAATAGAGGAAGGTTTTGTGCCAAACTCCACTCCTAACTCTTTCGGCACAACTTGGGTTACTTGCGATGTAGCTCCAAACCCTAGCTCAAGCTTTTGGGTGTCGAATAGCTTCATCACTTTGCCATTTTCCCCTAAAATAGGATAAAGGGAAGGGGAAAACACAAACAATAACATGTCTTTGACTAATTTGCCCCCAAGTCATGAAGAGAGAGAACAGAGAGACAGGAAGGTCATTGGTGAGCCCAATGCCAGTGCTGGCAAAAGTGTAGAGGAGGACGGGATTGGTATCACCTATAATAAATAGAGAATGTCTATTTTTGGAAGGATTGGAGGCATGTAAGGGAATATCATGCAAGAGAGAGAACGAAGAGACAAGCGGGATGCGTGGGAAGAAAGAAGAAGAAGAAGAAAAGGAGGAAAGTGTGACCCGCAAGGAAAAAAAGAAGTAACAAAATAAAAGAGTTGGCAAAAAAATGAATCATATAAAATTGTACAATAAGTGGTGGGCCAAACAAAGAATATGATAGTTAAACCACAAAAAAAAAAGAGTACAAATGCTATAAAGGGAGTGAAAAAAGCGCAAGCCAACATTTAAAGATAAGCCCTTGTCGCCATCGCCCCACCATCACCGACAACAACCAACGAGGGTTGGCGATGGCTAGCGGGGGTCGCTACAATTGAACATTTTCACACAGTCCAGGGACTAAATTGAACATGTATCAAAATTTCAGGGACCACATTGAATAAAGTAAAATTACATGGACTATATTGCATATTGAGCTAAAATTCATAGATCACATTGAACAAATTTAAAGTTCAAGGATCACATTACATATTGAGTCAAATTTCAAAGTCCATTTATGTTATTTACCCAATCATTTAAGAGAAATCATAAGATTTTGGTAGTGGGTCAAATCTTGCTAAATGGAAAGAATCTTGTGGAGCTTCAAGAGCAGAAAAACGAAAGATAAGAAAAGAATTATGTGAAGAGTGGACAACATTTGTGATCTTTTGTATTTTGGGATATAGCGTGCTTTTTCACTAACACCATCAAAACACATGTGGCTATCATGTAAGGACAATCGTGATCACTAACCTCACACTGCAATTAAAGATGATAATAGGTTTTGGATCCATGACCAAATTTGGTTACTCATAGGGTACACTATCATTGAGAATGACCTCATAAGTTTGGTCAGCTACGGATTCATGGGAAAGGCCGAAACTATTGGAGAGAAAGAGGTAATGAGAAATGTGTATGTTTGAAAATATTTGGTATAAGATATTCTTCAAATTTTCCTTTTCCATTGAAAGCAACAAGTTTAACTTATCAAATTGGAGTTGGTGCTCTCCTAATCTTTTTTTTTAAAACAAAAAAAAGGCAATTAAGTGATCCAAAAAAAATTTTGGCATTACAATATGCGCCATATGAATTTTTTTACACTTCTAGTGCTCTTCCTCCACCAAAAAAAGAAACCTCTCTCTCCATGAATGAACACTTCTGTTGACTCACCCATTTCATAAGAAACAAAAATGTCAACTAAATCATGGCTACCACTTCCCACTAACAATTGCCATTAGTCCCCTCTTGCAAAACCTTTCCTCCATTTCAGATTCTTTCTATAAGTTTTTGTAGTAAGTTAATACAAAATAGAATGATAGAGAAAAGAGAATATGAATAGAGGTTTTATGTGGTTCGGTCGACCAAGAAAAAGTTCCTTGGAAGCCTACATTCATGGGAGAAAACTCCATATTTTTTTCTTCTTGGGGGAGATACATTCTCCTTAAATAAAGAAGAGTACATCATAGTTGCTAAACATAGCCTATGATTTTTATGGTAAACACAGATATTACATATTGGATCTTGATCCTCAATCTTATCATGATTTGGCAAGTTTATATTGCTAATCTCGCCGATATCGCCAATCTCACTGACACTCCCCCTCCAAGTTGGAGCAAAGATGTCTTCTGATGTCAACTTGGCTAACAGTTCTTGAAATACTCCTTTAGAAAGAGGTTTAGTAAACACATCAGCAAGTTGTTCTTTGCTTCAAACATAAAGTGTTTTGATAGTTTTGTCCTGAACTTTCTGTCGAACAAAATGACAATCGACTTCTATGGGTTTGGTTCTTTCATGGAAGACCGGATTTGACACAATGTGAGTTGCTGCTTGATTATCACAAAATAGCTTCATAGGACCATGAGATCCTTCAAGACCTAAGTCACTTAATAGCAAGCGAAGCCAGACCATTTCACATGTTGCTGACACCATAGCTTTGTATTCTGCTTCAGCGCTTGAATGAGCAACCACACTTTGCTTTTGTTTTTCCACGCAACGAGATTACCTCCAACAAAAGTACAAAAACTAGTGGTAGACCTTCTATCAGTGGGAGTACTAGCCCAATTAGCATAAGCATATCCAACAATCTCTGTGTGATCATATTTCTTCATAAGAATGCCACATCCCGGACAAGACTTCAAATCCTGGACAAGACTTCAAATATCTCAATATATGGTCAACAAGCTCTATGTGACCTTCAATAGGAGCATGCATAAATTGGCTCACAAAACTAACGGCATAAGAAACGTATGGTCAGTGATAGTCAAATAAATTAATCGACTAACTAATCTTTGAAACTAGCCAAAATCTTGGAGAGTAGTATGTTTTATCACTTGTTCCCAAAATCCATAGGAGGCTCTGTAGGTTTGGCCAACAATTTTCCTGTTTCTTTTAACATATCCAATGCATATTTTCTCTAAGAAAGAAATAAGCCTTTACTATAACTAGCAACTTCAATTCCAAGGAAGTATCGCAACTGACCCAAATCCTTGATATTGAACTTCTCATGCAAATATTTTTTAAGAGATTCAAACTCTTGTAGATTATAACCGATAATGACTATATCATCAATATATATTAACACTACCACAATTCCTTTAGAATTTTTCTTAACAAATAGAGAATGGCCAAACTCACCCATTTTAAAGCCAAGCATCACTAGGGTTGCACTTAATCGTACCATGCTCAAGGTGATTGCTTGCATTGCTTTTGAGTTTGCAAACAACTCCTTGATCTTCTAAGGGGTGACCTGGTAGGAGATCCATGTATACTTCTTCTTCTAGTTCTCCATGAAGGAACGCATTCTTAGTGTCCATTTGAAACAATGACCAACCACAATTGACAGCAACTGACATAAGAACTCTAATAGTATTCATCTTTACTACAAGAGCAAATGTTTCTTTGTAGTCTACTTCGTATGTTTGGATGTATCCCTTGGAAACTAATCTAGCCTTGTACCTCTCAATTGAACAATCAATTTTGTACTTGATTTTGTAAATCCATCAACAGCCAACAGGACGTTTTTCAATAGGTGATATAATGATATCTCAAGTCTGATTTTTGTCAAGGGCTTATAGTTCCTCATCCATGCCCTTCCTCTACATAGCTGATTGTTGTTCTTCAAGAAAGTTTGCAAGCTCAATATTTCCACCTATACCTGATAGGAAAGTTGTAGCACCTCAAAACGCTACCTCAAGGGTTGCTCATTCCTTACTTTCTTTTTAATCTTTTAATCTTTTGATTAGGCGCATGCGAAAACGATTCACATCCCTAGACAAGTATAATAACAAGCAGGGATAGTTAGAAGAAAACTAACCACCAATAAACAGCAAATGCTCATTTTATTAATTTACTATTTACCCTGAGAAGTTTGTAGTTGTAAGCCCTATCTTAAGGCCACTTCCTACAATCAACAAAAAATATCGGGGTTAGGATTGAAGTTAACGCTACTCCCAAATAAAACTACTTCATAAAGGTCCATGTCAATATCCTTCACGAAGCAACCAGTAGTCGACAGGGGTCTTAGGATCTTCGTCCAAGTTAAAGATTGGATCCTTCACTTGCCTTAGGTCCATAAAATGGTTAAAAACAATGGATAAGATAAATCTCAACGAGTTGATGACGTAAGCCTTAATTAGGAGGTTAACTCAGCTTAGATGCACCTAGTTCATATAATGCAATTTAGTACACACAACTATGCCATTACACACTTATGGGCAGTCGAACATTGCCTCAGCATATGGCAAACACATCTTAAATCATGATATGTGAAATGTACACAACAAGACTGAATAGTCATTAGCATTCTCATACTTAGTGCACTTAGATGTCTTTTAATCATTACTGCTACTCAAGCATTCATTCGATCAATTACGGCCAATTGAAGGTATGCCCGTACTCACACGAGGGTCTTTCGACTCAATCGGACATTCATTATTCAATCAATTACGGCAAATCGATAACACGCCTATTTTCATGCGAGGGTTTTCTAGCTTAACCAGGTATTACTCATTCAATCAATTACGACTGATTGATAGCATGCCCGTTTTTCTATGAGGGTCTTTCGGCTTATCCGAGCAATTATACTTTCGATTAATTATGACCAATCGAGGGTACACCCGTCTTTGTACAGGGTCTTTTGGCTTATTCAGGTAGTTATCCTTTCTATTAATTACGGTCGATCGAGAGCACGCTCGTCTCATACGAGGGTCTTCCGACTTATCTAGGCATTTCTGAAACTAATGTCACTCTCGTGCCAAAATGAAATATATAAATCACATGTGATCACATACACGTAATTAAATAATCAAAGCTATACAAGCCAATTTATACAGTAATTCCTAACGTAGACATCACGATTCAAGCATAAACTATCGGAATCTAATATTATAAAATATTAATAAAAAAAATAATATTAGAATAAATCGATAGCTTATCACTTTAATATCAATAGCTTATCGTCTAAATATCAATAACTTATCACCAATTTAATAATAGCTTATCACCTAAAAATCGATAGGATATCATCAATTTCTCGATAGCTTATCACCTAAAAATAGATAGCATATCGTCAATTCCTTGATAGTTTATAACCTAAAAATCAATAACTCATTATCAAATCCTTGATAGCTTATCACCCAATTTCGATAGCTTATCACTAAATACATGATAACTTATCGCTCAAACCATGATAGCCTATCACCCAAAATCGTGATAGCTTATCGCCAAATCATGATAGCCTATCACCCAAACAATGATTGCTTATCGCCAAATCATGATAACCTATCACCCAAATCATGATAGCCTATCACATGCATTGATACTTATCACCTAAACCTTGATAGCTTATCAACTAATCCTTACTTAATTAGCACTAAAAATACTTAATCTAATTTAATCACATCTTAATCAATTTTAGTCTACTAATCAAGATATTAGGGCGAAAAATTACCAGACAGCGAATCCAAAGACACGGGCACGATGGCGATGGCAACGACTATGTGTGGCTTGCTTCAAAACTGACCCAAGACGACAACGGATGATGGGTCTCCACCGACCAGCCTCTGTTCAACTCATTCCACGAAATCCAGCAACTTTCTGGACAATCAACCCTTAAATCCACGTAGCTCTTGATCTTATGGTTGTATAGGAGAAAACGAACCTCAATTCGCCCTCCAAACGAGCTCAAACGAGTGATTTCTTCTCAAGCATGCATAGAAATTTGAGAGAGAGAGAGAGAGAGAGAGAGAGAGAGAGAGAGAGAGAACACTCGAGATGGAAGAGAGGGCTTCCACGAAAATGAGGGAGAAAAATAAATGAGAAGAGAAAAAAGAGGATCATGACAATTTCGGAAAGAAGGAAGAGAAGAGAAAGAAAGTGGGACTCACATATTAATTAGAATTAATGATTTTTATCTCATATGAAAATATCTAGAGGCAATTTGGTCATTTCAAAACAAAGGATAAGCTGGTCATTTGAAACAAATAATTGAGGGTACTTTCGTAATTTAGCACTCAAAGGTAAAATGGTAATTTTGCAAATAGGCAAAATGATAATTTCAAGGAAAAAGGGCAAAATCGTAAATTTACCTTTAGGGGCAAAATGACAAATTCACTTCTAAGGTTCGACTAGGACAAAGCTCAAGCGTGAATGGTCTTAACGCTTCAATTCAACAGCTCGATTATCCCGGCTCGCTTTTCCTTATCCAACGACTTAAGATTTTTCATCTCCTTTTCAATTCGATAATTTATCGTCCAATTATTGTCCTTTAATTCTCGAAAATTCAATATTATTTATCTTACAAATGAAAGAAATTTAGGATGTCATAAATCTCCCATTCTTAAGAAGTTTTGTCCTCAAAACTTGATCTCACTTCCTCCTCATCAAATGCAAGACCCTTATGATCATTGTCATACTTAACTATGTGGCCTTACGACCTTTCACTGTGCACTTTGATATTTTAATATCCAATAATCATTACGTCTCCCAATATTAACTATTCTCGAGGTCATTACCGACCTCACTATCTCACGACCCCTCTTGCAATTCCATAATGCCATCAATTCACAATTCTACTATAAACCTTTCAAGTTCGTTTTCATCACTGCTCTAATTGCTTATTTTATTAGAATCATCAGATCCCACAATCTTAATCGTTAACATGGGTCATCGCCTACCTCAATGATCATAAATCTATTTTGCGATATTACTAGGTCACTCACTCATAATCACTCCATAAATGTCTCAAGTTCGTTTCTCATACTTGTCAATTCACATGACAACACTCAATGGACTTACCATGTCTAGTATACATTCAGGCAGATTATTCGTTACCACTCAGAATATATATATATATATATATATATATATATTATATATATCTCATTCTACCAGTTCTTGATACCAAAACCACATGACATACCTAGGATTCTGTTAACTGCGGTCTTTCAAACAAAGCACATTCATACCCCACCATAACAATGTCAATTCGCTGGCCAGGTAACTTGTTTGGGTCTCATCACATCTCAATCCTATCTTGATCACACAGTAGGAGCTCTTTCCAATAACAACAAAGGCACAAAACAAACACTCAACTTTCACTAACATCCACAAGACATTTAGGCATTCCCATATCCATGACATCTTATTTGCTCATCACTATTCATTATCTGAAATGCAATGTTATGTATGTCACCACAAAAGTCATTCCGTTCAAACTCATGATAACATTACAGATGTTGTGAATAGTTTAGTTCGAAACCCTTTCACTTGAAAAACTAGAAAGTCCGAAAATCATCTTTAAATTTCATAAACAAGCTGAACTTAACACGATACCTAAACTCGTCCCTTTCAATGTATCATTTGGGTCACTCCTTCACCCATTACCATCTTAGAAGCTTGTCGGATCTACTCCTTGGCTGAGCCTCTCTACTCCAACGATCACTCCCCGCCCTCATTAGTCCTGGTCATTACAAGTTGTCCCAAGTCATACACCTACAAAGAGAGTCTCGTTTCACACATCTCATAGCATGCTTCACTATGATTTGTAGGTATCCCATCACTCTCGTCCCATATCAGGCTAACAGTTTATCAAGTCCAACAACATAAATGATATGCTCATGCATATACGTCTCAAACTCTGTAGTTTTAATGTAAGAAACTCATGCAATGCATGATCGTCCTCACATCTCTCATATCGCCCATTCTACACAACATCGGTCCCTTATTTTAAACCGAGCTTTCTAAAATCTTAAGTAACCATCAACTTCACATATCAAGAACTTAAAATCAATCTACATAACTCTTTCTTGGTCTTTATCATTTTGAAAGTCAATTCATATAGTCACATTAGCCCATCATCCAAGATTAACATCTAGATCTCTAAACAAAATCTTAAATCCACGTCTAGTGCTTTGCAATCACCGTTCGCTTCCTTGCGAATATCAATCAATATCAAGGCCTTTTAATGACAATCAATATCTAAACCATTAAGATACAATACAGATTCAAACATATAGTCCTTAGATATTAAACCATCGCAATTCCATATCCACAATCCGTAATATATGCTTTGATGGTTAGCCTATTCATGAGTTGTTACTATTTCGACTTATTATCCAATCCACCTGTCAATCATAATAGTACAACCTCAAGGCACAAAAATTAATAAGCTAAAGCAATAATCAACGAACTTTTCAGCTAAAAAGTAATCCAAGCTACTACTAATCTCCTACCAATCACATATCCATGCACTTGTAAGTTTTAAATATGTGCGTCCCTACCAAACAAGTCAATCACTAACACACCTTATCAATCCAGCAATCCACTCTAGCACACCTTATCACTCTACCGACTTGCTCTAATTACTAGTTCACCTTATCACTTTAACGACCTACTCTGATACCAAAACTCGTAGCGCCTCAGAATGCTCTGTTAAAGCTTACTCATTTCTCGATCTCTTCTTAATCTTTTAATCTTTCGATTAAGCGCATGAAAAAATGATTCACAACCCCAAATAAGTACAATAACAAACAGGGATAGCTATAAGAAAACAAACAATCAATAAACAATAAATGCTCATTTTATTAATTTACTGTTAACCTTGTGAAGTTTATATTTACAAGCCCTATCTCAAGGTCATTTTCTATAAACAACAAAAGATATTGGAGTTAGGATTGAGATTAAAGCTACTCTCAAATAAAACTACTCTATAAAGGCCCACATCAACGTCCTCCGTTGAGCACCAGTAGTCAGTAGGGGTCTCAAGGTCCTCATTCGAGTCAAAGACCAGATTCTCCACTTGCGTTAGGACCTAAAGACAGTTAATAACAACGGATGAGATAAATCTCAACTAATTAACAACTTAATTCTCAATTAGGAGGTCAACTCAGCTTGGATGTATTTAGTTCATGCAATGCAATTTAGTACACATAACTATGCCATCACACAATTATAGGCAACCAAAACATTGTCCCAACACGCGCCAACACGTCTTAAACTATAATATACAAAATGTACACAATACGACCGAACATCAGTTAGCACCCTCTACTCAATGCACTCAGACGTCATTCAATCATTACTGCCACTCAGGAATTCATTCGATCAATTACAACCAATCGAGAATACGACCGTACTCACACGATGGTCTTTCAGCTCAACAAGCATTCATTCGATCAATTACGGCCAATCGAGGGCACGCCCATTTTCATACAAAGGTCTTCTAGCTTAATCAAGTATTACTCATTTGATCAATTACGGCCGATCGAGGGTATGCCCGTCTTTCTACAGGTTTTCTAGATTATCCAAGCAATTATCCTTCCAATTAACTATGGCAGATCGAGGGCACACCATTTTCCTCGAGGGTTTTCTGGCTTATTTGAGTAGTTATCTTTTCAATGAATTATGCCTAATCGAGAGCACGTCCATATCATACGGCGGTCTTCAGACTTATCCAAGCATTTTTCAAACTAATGTCACTCTCACGCCAAAATGAAATAAATAAATTACATGTGATCACATACACATAATTAAATAATCAAAGTCAATTTATATAGTAATTCTCAATGTAGACATCACAATTCAAGCATAAACTATCACAATCTAATATATAAAATTAATAAAAAATAATACTATTAGAATAAATCGTATCTTTCACTTTAGTATCGAATAGCTTATCCTAATTATCGATAACTTACACCTAAATATCAATAACTTATCACTAATTTAATGATAGTTTATCACCTAAAAATCGATATCTTATCATTATTCCTTGATAGCATATTACCTAAAAATGATAGCTTATCATCAATTCCTCGATAGCTTATCACCTAAAAATTAATAATTTAGTATCTAAAAATCAATAGCTTATCACCAAACACATGATAACTTATCACTCAAACCATGATAGTCTGTCACCAAAATCATAATATCTTATCATCAAACCATGATAGCCTATCACCCAAATCATGATAACCTATCGTCAAACCATGATAACCTATCATATGCATTGATACTTATCACCTAACCTTGATAGCTTATCAACTAATCCTTGCTTAATTAGTACTAAACATACTTAGTCTAATTTAATCACATCCTAATCAAGTTTAACTTACTAATCAAAGGATTAGGACCAAAACTCACCTAACGGCGAATCTAAAAATACAGGCGTGACAGCAGCAACAGCAACGGCTACAAGTGACTTGCTTCCAAAGCGGCACAGGATAACGATGGATGATGGGTCTCTACCGACCAACCTTTGTTCAGCTCAATCCACAAAAATTTAGTAACTTTCTGGAAAATCAACCCTTAAATCCACATAGCCCTTAATCTTACGATCAAGTAGGAGAAAATGGAGCTCAATTACCCTTCAGACAAGCTCAAACGAGCCATTTCTTCTCGGGTGCGCGTATAAATTCGAGAGAGAGAGAGAGAGAGAGAGAGAGAGAGAGAGAGAGAGAGAGAGAGAGAGAGAGAGCGCACTTGGAATAGAGAAGAGGGCTTGCATGAAAATGAATGAAAAAGAAATAGAAGAGAGAGAAGAGGGTAAGAAAGGAAAAAAAAAAAAGATAGAAAGTGGGATCCACCCATTAATTAGCATTAATGATTTTTGTCTCATATGAAAATATCCAAGGGCAATTCAGTCATTTCATAACAAGGGTTAGGTTGGTCATTTGGTACAAATAATTAAAGGTACTTTGGTAATTTAGCACTCAAGGGCATAATGATAAGTTTACAAAAGGAAAAAATGGTAATTTCAGGGCAAAATGGAAAAACTGTAAATTTACCTTTATGGACAAAATGATCAATTCATTTCTAAGGTTCGGTTAGGATAAGGCTTGGGCGCGAATAATGTCAGCGCTTCAATTCGACGACTTGATTATTCCGGCTTGCTTTTCCTTATCCAATGCTTCAGAATTTTCAATCCCCTTTTCAATTCAATAATTCATCATCCAATTATTGTCCCTTAATCTTTGAAAATTCAATATTATTTATTTTACAAACGACCGAAATCCGAGATGTTACAAAAGTACAAAACTCTAGAAAGATGAAATCATAGCAAACATAAGCTTGAATCGAGTAGGGCGTAGATGATTGATATGTGACAAAGTCATAAGATGAGTTAAGAGTTGACATGCTCGGGTTGATCGACGAGCCAGAGCTATTACCTAGATAGGGTTGGCAACTAAAGTAGTTGTGTCTTGATTAGCCGTGTTTCTCCCATCTTTTGGTTTTCACCAATCACCAAATCATCAAAAACAATAGTAAGGGAGAAAATTCCATATCAAATACACTATAATCATAATTGCTAGTGTTGTCACCACTTTTCTCCACATGAATTTGATCTCTAGAAGTAAAATACATATGATTTTCATCAAATATAACATCCCATAAAATAAGCACTTTTTCGGTGGAGGGATCAAAGCATTTATAACCCTTTTTAACAATGGAATATCCCAAAAAAAATGCATTTGTTTGCATGAGGATCTAATTTACTTCCCGATGAAGTGTGAACATAGTGCACACTACCGAATACATGGAGATGAGAGAGATTAATTGAATGGCCAAGGAGTAGTTCCATAGGATATTTGTATTGCAACGCCTTACTAAGAAGACGGTTGATCAAATAGCAACTTGTTAAAATCGCATCAAACCAAAAATGTCGAGATAGGTTTCCATGAAACAGAAGTGATCGTGTTACCTCAAAGAGATAACAATTTTTCGTCTCTGCAACCCCATTTTGTTAGGGAGTTTTAACACATGAAGCTGGTGTACAATACCTAGACTTTTGGGAAATGACTCAAGGGTGATTGGTATATTCAGTCCCATTGTTAGTGCGCAATATTTTAATCCAAGCACCATATTGCGTAGAGATCATTTGAGTAAATTCTTTGAAGATTGTCAATACTTCACTTTTAGAGGTAAGCAAATACAGCCAAGTAGTTCGAGATTTATCATTTATAAACATAGCAAAGTACTTAAAACCTTCTCGAGATTCAATCGGGGCATTACGCCAAACATCAGAATGAATCAACTCAAATAGTTAAGATGCATTATTCGTCCTTTGATAAAAAGAAAAAAAAAAGAAAAGCAATCTATACTATTTAGCAAAATGACAAGTTTCACAAGAACTTGAATCTAGAGAAAAAGTATGATCAGTGGACCTTAACACTCGATCTAATGGGTGCCCATACACCAATGCCATAGTTGAGATGTTAACCCTTTATCTTGGCTAGCAACCAAAACTATACTCGAAAATTCAAGAGTATATAGGCCCTTTTCAAACCGACCTTCACCAATCTTCTTGTCTTGAAAGATAACCTTATCATAAGAAAAAGTAACATTGCAATTTAGATACTTGGTAATTTTACTAATCGATAACAAATTAGAAGATAATGATGGCACGAATAATATATTAGAAGAGATGGAAAATAAATCAAGTTTCCCAACCCCTTGAATATGGGCCTTTCACCATTGGCAACCGTAATAGGAGCGTAAGAACCAGTAGGAACGTCATGTAGATGAGTCATCCAACAAGAACTATTGTACATGTGGTCAGTTGCCCAGAATCAATTATAAAGCTATTCATAGAGGATGCAGATAGGGCAAAGACATTATCAAAAGTTTGAGCCGTATTTCCCAAGTCAGAACTCGGTTGAGAAACACCGCTGAAGGACATCAGTTGCTTTAGTTGCAAGGATATTTTTTCCAGACAGGTTTGAAGATCTAGAGTGGTAACGTGACTGGAAACTTTAGGATCGATAGTCTTATCTGTAGCCTTGTCCTTACTGGGTCACAAGTGAGGGTATAGCTCCCAACAATGATCATGAGAATGCCCATCTTTGCCACAATGGGAACAATGAAACTTTGTATTACGGCCGTGAATTTTCCCTTTGGCGCCATTAAAACAAATGTCAGTACTAGCTTGGTTGACAACATTAGCTTCATTAGCCAAACTCTCTACTAGTTCTCCCCCTAATTTGGGTTCAATATTCATCACCCTTTAGCAGGTTTCTTCTCATTGAATGGTGGCATAGACATTAGTAAATAATGGTAGAGTAGTACTCATAAGAATCTGTCTCTTAACATCTTCATATTCAAGTCGAATACTAGCAAGCAACTGAAATATGCGACCTTGTTCTTCTCGTTGAGTGTGCACATCGACAAATGGAACTGGAGGACGATACTGTCGGATTTCATCCCATTTCCATTTCATATTTCCAAGATGTTCAGTAAAAGATTGGCTAGTGGTTTGCTTAATATGAGCAATCTCTTGTTGCAACTCAAAAATTCAAGAAGCATTATCTTGATGACCATACACATCACAAAGGGAATCCCATATCAAAATATGTAAAAATATCATAGATGTGGGGATCCACGGAGTTAAAAATCCACGACATAACAAGATTATTAGTAGCTTGCCACTCGGCAAATTTAGAATCATTGAAAAGAGGTGATTTGATTAAACCATTAATATGCCCCCAACTTTGATCTGCCTCCAAGAGCGATTGTAACCACCCAAGACCAAGGGAGGTAATTGGGACCATTGAAAAGGATAGAGGTGAGTTGAGTGCGAGTGCTCATTTCATTCGAGCCAAAACGATCCAAATTGGTGTTGGCCATTGTGCAAAAATAGCAAAAACAGAAAAGCTTATCTAATTAACAAGACAATGTGCCATAGCCAATGAAGCAGCAAGGAGCATAGGAGCTTGATGTTGATCTGGTTTGCTCTGATACCATGTAGCAAGTTAATACGGGCATATAAATGAGAAAGAAAAGAGAATATGAATAGAGGTTTTACATGATTCGGTCAACCAAGAAAAACTTCTTTGGAAGCCTACATCCATGGGAGAAAACTCCATATTTCTTATCTTCTTGGGTGAGATACATTCTCCTTAAATAAAGAAGAGTACATCATAGTTGCTAAACATAGCCTATGATTTTTATGGTAAATACAGATATTACATATTGGATGTTGATCCTCAATCTTATCATGATTTGGCAAGTTTTATCTCGCCAATCTCGCCAACAGTTTTCAAATGAACTTTACCACCACAGAATTCTATGGTCACTGCAATGCAAACTTTTGCACAAAAGCACTCAAGTACACTCGGGTGTATTTTCTCACGCTATGTTTGGAAAAGGTTTCTACGTGGGTGTGAGGAAAGAATAGGCATAGAAAAGATATTCTTTGTGTTGGTTAGAATCACTCTAATGGACTATGATTCTAGTGCTTGGTACATTGTTTCATAGATTTAGAATGAAGTTCGACTAGTTTGTTCATGTGTAAGATCTAGAAATTTATTGACCTTCCACTCCATTGTTACTCAAGCCTTTGTTGGTTCACTGTCAAGGGAAAAAAGAATTGTATTTCCATTCATCCTTTCCACATGACAAAATTCTGTAGAACTGCATTGATTTTCCAATTTTGAGGATCTAAAAATTTCGTTTTGGAATTAAAATGGATTATTCTAATTCTTGGCAAATTGTCTGAAAGACTAGAAGAAAATTAGACTAACTTGTTCATGTGTAGGATCTAAAAAATCATTGAACTTCCACTCTCCATTGAGAGGTTAGTGAAGCTTGCACGTTTATCATTGAGGGGGTGTTGGGAAATATAGACGAGCTTCTGAACTGTAGTGAAGGGTTAGTTAAAGCTTACACATTTGTGCTGTTTTGGTGCTTCCATACTCTAGTGAAATTAAAATTGTAGGTTGAGTTGGACTTAAAATGTTAAAGATGGCGAATCGACCTGATTCAATTGGCAATTTAAAGAAAGTAAAAGCAATTCGAATGGACTCGTTAGTTCCGAGAAAGTATTGTAACCAAACAAAGAAAGTCCCTATGTCCAGAACGCTAATTCCTCTCTAACTCTAAGCTTTTCTTTACTCTTTCATTATGAACATGAATACATACAAGTGACCAAACCTCCATTAAACCCACAAGGTCCACGGTTTCCCAAACTTCCGTTGTTCTTTCACTCTTTCTCACTGTACACCTCTAGGGATGCTTGCTCCGTTTATTTAGCAAAAAACATTTTCCGGCATTTGGATTGCTCCGTTTATTTGGCGAAAAATATTTTCCAGTGTTTGGACCATTCAAGAATACGAGCCAATAGAAATTTTCCTATCAAAGTTTAAATTCAGGAAAATAATCTTCTCTTTAAAAAATTGAAAAATAGTTTCCGGGCTTGGAACCACAACTCTTGTTCTTGGGCTCTTGGCAACGAGGCTGGGGGTCCTTGGAGGCTGGGCCTAGACACTGGTGCCTATGCCAGGGACGCTAGGCCTGTTAATATTGAGGCCGAGCACTGGGTTGTTGGTGCTCGTGCCCGGAATAATCGAGGCAAAAAGTTTTATAAATAAATTTCAATTTTTTAATTTTTTTCTTTTGTTTCTTTAACTATTCTCTTTTCTTTTCTTTTTCTTTTCTTTTTCTTTTTCTTTTTCCTCTGCCAATCGCTAATCCTTAACGATGGCCGGTAGCCCAACAACTAGCCATAGACATGGGTAGCGCCTACGACTCGAGCCTCACATGAGGCCAGTAAGACTCGAGCTTGCCTATGGCCATTACTGGCCGGTCACGGAGATGAAGTAGGAAAAGGAAAAGGAAAAAGAAAGAAAAAAAAATTAATTAATAATTATTATTAAAAAATAATAAAAATTTGATTTTTTTTATTACAAAATTTGTCCACGTTAGCAGCGGCCGTCTTACATGAGACGGCGATGTCCACACTTATAATTTTTTACCAAACGAGTTCATTTTCATTTCTTGACCAAGCACAGGAAAATATTGACATTTTCCTGGAAAATGACCAGAAATATTTTCCAAAAACATCACATGTTCCACAAAACAAACGGAGCGCCTCAATTATCTTTTCCCATTCATTCATTCCCAGCAAACAAGAACCTCTTTATTTGTTTCAATGGTTCTCTCAGTTATACAATTCAACTCAGCTTTTTGCTTCATAAATTGATCCACACAGAGTAGAGGAAATAACAAAGTGAACCAGAGTCGAATACTTTTACCCGAGCAAAAAAAAAAGACACTCAGATTCGAATACAATACGTGTAGAGGAAATGAGACTAAAACAAAGCAGCTTGATCTATGGAAATCACATGGTTGAATAAGAAGTAATCCAAACTAAAATAAAGCTGCGATACCACGTGGATTAAATACATATCAATCATTAACAATAACCAAGCACACATGCTACATGAACAGACAATCGATAGCAAAGAATGCTGCTAACTTAGGAATTTCATCAAACACGTTTTAGGCGCTGAACTCTCTCTCATCCAATCACATTTGTACCTTTCACAGATTTATCCAAGAGGCTTAATTGAACAAAAATCACGTATCTCCCGACCAACGCAAGCCATTCTGAAATATGAATACTTCGTTTTCAATTTGTTCTCAATAATAGGACGATTCCAGGTTTTCTATGTTTTAGTATCAGTGAACTGTAACAATTCAAGTTTGAACGATCTCTAGCATATGGGTGCGTCCAGAGAGCTAGGAGCCTAGGAGAGCACCTGAAAAGAGAGAGAATTCCGTTTGGGAGCGAGAGAGAGAGAGAGAGAGAGCTGGGCTTCCAGGCTTTGTATCCGTTCTCTCCTGGGCTTCCACCTCGGGCTTCGCTTATTAGTTCTATGGGCCGAATGGAGGATTGAAGTATGATCGGCCTGAGCTTCTGGGCTCAATTGAATTAATCGGATTGCAAGGGCTAGGACTTGGGTGATGGGCCTGATCTGCTGGGCAAAAAAAAAACACAAAACAAAAAAAAAAAAAAAAAAAAAATAAAAATGATGGCAAAATTTTAAAATAGTTTAGGGACTCGATTCTTTTAGCAAAAAAAGCAAAAAAAAAGGACTTTTGATTGGCCATTCGATTCAAAATTTTTAAAAAATTCAATACTTTTTTTTGTCTTGGCATTTTGTTGAACTTGTGCAGAACAAGGTGGGAAATAGACAATTTGATTTTGAAAGCCAACTTTGCCGGCTTTGAAACCACACAAGAAAAACTCTTAGGCTGCTTTTGGTTGTAGAAAAGAACAAGAGGATATGATATTTTATGAAATCCATGAATTTTGATATCTTATCCATTATTTGATGAATCGCAACAATAAAATCAGATATTTTCACATCCTATCTGTCCATCCTTGTTGAAACATATAATAAGTAACCTAGTAATCCAAAACTAAATATAAGAATCTTCACGATACTTCTACTTCACTTTTGTTTGCTTATATATATATATATATTATATATATATTATATATATATATATAGTTTTTTTTCCTTCTCTTTTTTCTCCAACATCAATCTCTAATAAAGAAAGAGTATACTAAATACTAGAATTTCATCAAACACCGTTTTTTTGGTTTTAGGCGACTGTGATGAACTACCTCTCTCATCCAATCACATTTGTACTTTCACAGATTTATTCCAAGAGGGGGGGCTAATGAACCCAAAAATCACGTTATCTCCCGACCCAAGCAAGCCCACTTCTGAAAGGATGAATACCTCGTTTTTTTCAATTTGTTCTCACTAATAGGAAGATCCAGGTTGTTTATGTTTTTAGTATCATGTGAACTGTAACAATTCAAGTTTGACCTATCTCAGCATATATGGCGTGCGTCCTAGGAGAGAGAGAGAGGTAGGAGCCCCAGGAGAGCACCTGAAAAGAGATGAGAATTCCGGTTGGGGGAGCGAGAAGAGCTCGCAGAGCCGAGAGAGGGAGCGAGAGAAGAGAGAGAGGGAGAGGGAGATGGGGAAGAGAGGAGGAGTGAGACGGAGATGGAGAGCGGGAGAGAGAGAGAAGGGAGGAGGGGAGAAGGAGAGATTAGAGAGGAGCTGGGAGAAGAGAGTGTGGAGAGGTGGAGGAGACAGTGGGCAGAGGAGGAGGAAGGAGGATGAGGAGTGACGAGAGAGAGAGGAGACGAGAGAGGAGAGAGAGAGCTGAGATAGAGGAGAGTGAGAGAGCGGGAGATGAGATGGTGAGGGCGATGAGCGAGCGAAGAAGAAGAGGAGAGAGAGAGGGAAGGCAGGAGGAGAAGATGAGACGAGGTGGGAAGGGTGGAGGAGAAGGGTACGGAGCGATGAGGAGACGGGACGATGGAGGAGTATGTGAGAGGAGGACTAGAGGGAAGGAGGGAGAGAGCAGAAGGACGAGAGAGGGAGAGGAGGAGGAGGAGAACGAAGAGAAGAGGCGGGAGGAGGGAGAGGGATGAGATGGAGTACGAGAGAGATGGGGGAAGAGATGAGAGTAGGAGGAGAGAGAGGAGAACGGGTGAGAGCGAGGGGATGGTAGAGAGAGATGAGAGGAGCATAGGAGAGAGGAGGCGGCGAGGAGCAAAGAATGAGGGAGGAGTATCCCGGATTGAGACGGAGTCAGAACGAGGAGGCCGGAGGAGAACCGAGGTGGGGAGAGATAGTGAGAACGGAGAGTAGGGAGAGAGAGAGAGACAGTGAGGGAGAGGAGGAGACAAGGTGGGAGGAGAGAGGAGAGGAGAGAGATGAAGTACGAGATGTGGGAAAGAAGGGAGAGGATAGACTGATGAAAGGGGTGAGCAGAGAGAGTAGAGTGGGAGAGGAGCGAGGGACTGAAGAGAGAGGGAGAGGATGAGGGAGGTCGAGATCGGAGAAGGAGGGTGGAAGTGGGGAGGGGAGAAGAGAGAGTGAGAGGGGGAATACGAAGAGGAGAGGAGGGAGAAGAGAGAGGCGAAGAGATCGAGGGGAAGAGAGAAGAGAGAGGCTGGGGCTCTTCCAGGCTTTGTCACCGTTCTAACTCCTGGGCTTCCACCTCGGGGGGACTTCGCTTAATTAGTTAGGGCGAATGGAAGGAGTGAAGT
>JAGVVM010005550.1:0-15273 GCA_019149425.1 Psidium friedrichsthalianum | reverse complement strand
CAGGCAATAAAATCCTTAAATTCATTTGGACAGAAATCATCGGCCAAGTACGTTAGGTCACATTTTAAATACAAGTCCAAATATTCAATCCACATTTCGGCCAAATGGCCAAGCCAATCACTCATTTTGCGAACCCAAATTATCGCACTCGCCTTTCAGGCAATAAAATCCTTTAATTCATTTGGACATAAATCATCGACCAAGTATGTTGGCCACATTTCAATTACAAGTCCAAATCTTTCACTCAGGCATATGAAACAATGCCAGTTTCAATTGGGCAAAAATCTTGGCCAAGTACGTTAGGCCAAAACTTAAAACACGTGCCCAAATATTTCAATTCACATGGCCGACAAAATGGCCAAACCAATCAATTTCTTTCACGCGCCCAATTTTATTAAAAATGCCCAATTTCTCACATGGGACCCAAAATGACCCAAATAATTATTTTCAAGTATTCATGGAATATCCCCAAATATTGTTTTGGAATACGAACACGGGCCCCAATATTTGAAATAGTAAGATAAAATATTGCCCGAGCCCGGTTTTACATAAAATGCTCCATAAATCCATTTTTCGGTATTCGCAACCACAACGGAACCCACAAAACTTGTCGTTTTCAAACCAAAATCAAATTGGCAGCACGTGAACAGTATTCGTGGTCGTGAACAGTAATTTCAAACACTATTGGCCCGTTTTTCGCTCTAAATATCCCAAAAATCCATTTTTCGGTACTCGAACCTCGCGCGAACCACTCCAATCACCACAAACAACACTATTTAAGCATGGACAACAACATTTCATCAATCCACAGCTCATTCACAGTCCACGAATGATTTCCATCAAATACGCCGATTACGGCCAATTTTCCTAAACCGATTTACCACGAATCGATCCCTAGAGCTAATCCATGGCAAGTCTAACATCATGAGCGAAGTCTAGAGGTTTAACTTACCTAAACGAAGTCAGAACAGGCTGAGGATGAGGCGATAACCGGCGGCAACGATGACGACGACGGCGGATTCCGACGAATTTAGGTTGAATCGGGGCTGTTCAAGGGCTAAAACTAGACCCAAATCGAGTGGAAAACAAGATTATGACATGAATATGGGTTCTAGGACAGCCGGGGTTGATATATATCAACGGGAACCAAAATCCAAAATCTGGAAATCAAAACAGGTTTGTCGACCGAAATGTCAAAGCAGATTCGAAAGGCCAAACGATCTCGGATCGAAGTGATTCAAGTTGGAAAAGAACCATAAGACATTGAACTACAACATAACCAAAAATCGCGACGATCCAACGGTCGGATTTCCGTCGACGGCTGATTGAAGTTGAGGCCAGAAAACTGGAGCCGAGAGAGATCCGAATTTAGAGAGAGAGAGGAGAGAGAGGAGAGAGAGAATCTGCTGGATATTTTGGAGGAGAGAGAGTGGTTTTGACAATAAATATCCTAGAGATAATTATTGAAAATACTATTCACTGAAAGCGACATAAACTGAACGAATTGACTGATTTTTGGACTATCAGTGAAATTTGGACTGATAAAACTTGGGCCTCAATTATTTTCGGTCAAAGCTGGTCATATTGGTCAAAAAGTTGACCGACGAGATATTTCTCGAAATTCGTGAAATTTCTGGATCGGTCGGGGCTCAATCAGTGTTGATTTGGCTCAATCGTGATCGGAAAATAACTCCGGATTTCGTCGTAAAATTTTTCTAACCCCTCTAAAAATATTCTTACCCTCATGCCATGGATTCTAGCTCAAACCAGGGGCAAGATAGAAATTCTAATTTTGCCCTTTTTCACTGGGGCATTCCCAAATCCATCTGCCCTTTTTTTCGCCTTTCTAGGCAATATCCAAATTCACAACTGTGACACTCATGAGAGTCAATTGTCCTATTTCAGAACTCAATTCGCGGCCTCATTTATAAGATGGCTGCTTTAATAAACTCTCAGACTAACGGGTGGCTTTAGGAGTCTCGCGTATTGACCATTTGGTCCACGTGCTTATATTCATAGCTAGCTTTCCCCTTTGGTTAGTTATCTCAGAGTGGCCAGTTTCAAGTGAGATTCATTTATAGCGCCTCCATGAATTACCATTCTGTATTCAAATCCCGGAAAAAGGGATCGAAACTCAGGATGTCACACTATACGAAGTGTAATCGTCCGCTTCCATATTATCAGGCAGGCACATACATGTTAATCCTTTGACGATTGTATTTGTTTTCCAAAACCTTTGATCCCAGGTGTAATTGACCATGCGATGTTTAAAAATGGTGCTTTAGGATACATTCGTCATCAATGCGCACACTGCAACTCAGAGACAGAATTAGTTCGGCTGCCCTGGACATGTGGAAAGGTACCCCTGACAGGGTTTCCAAGTTACGAATAGCTGACGGACCAAGTGCATAAGGAAGAATTGACAAAATTAAGGAGTAAACTATGATCATGCACGTAAAGAGGGAATGTCCAAAACCAACCTTTCATACTGCAAAAGAGTGATTCCGATCACCAGTGTACTTATTTAGATGCTACAATCACCTACCAAGACAAGCAACAAAATTATTTGACCTCTTGAGCAAAACATGATTTGGGGATGAAATGACCACCTGTCGCCAACATACAACTCCCCTGTTCATCTCGCGTCAACTAGCCGGCGTTTTCGGGACAATCGACGGGGCGTGTAGCCCACTCTGCAGCTCCTCTTGCAACATATCATAAACAAGCCGTGGTGGCTCTTCACCCTCCTTTGTCGCGACTTTCAGATTGAAATGAGTCTCGCCATCACTCCTCTCGCACAGGCATGCCCTACGTGCTGACATGAGACATCCTCCACTTGCAACTCAATAGGGCTCAGCTCCTTCTCTTATTTCTTCCTAATTCTCTGTCTCTACTCCCCAAACTAGATTCAACATCAGCCTCATGCATCTCAAGATTCGATTTTTCCGCCGGAACTTCCCTGCCACCATCCACATCCGACTCTGAGACTCAACTCCTATTAACCCATGTCAAAATTCATTCAACTTCCCACATCGTTCGCCTCCCCCACTGGAACTGCCCCATTTCCTTTACTTTCCCCCCGGTGACCAACAACAGTGCTTCCTTTGCATCAACTTCAAAATTTTCAAGAACCCTTGTTCCGCGATGGCGTCAGGCTCTGCTGCAGCCCGAGGAGCGTCAAGAAGTCAGGCGAAACGATGGACCGGAGGCTCGGCGGGAGGTCTTCAAAGGGCTGGATTGCGCCCGCGAAGACGGGGATGAGGATGACGCGCACGGCGGCGACTGGGTGGGGGAGATCCGTTGGAAGGAAAGGATTTGGCTGAGGCGAGAGAGGAAAGAGGCCTCGATGGGCGGAGTGAGAGGGAGGTCGTGCTGTTGGAGGCCAACGGAGAGTATAGAGAGAGCGGCGAACGCCTGGTTGACGCTTGGTAGGTGCGGGACGGTCTTTGGTCGACGGTGGCAAGTACTGCCGTCCTAGACGGTTTTTGTTTCTGGAGATCGAAGAGATTGGAGTTTTCGTTTTATTTTTATTTTTATTTTATTTTTATTTTATGTAATTTAAGATAAAAGCAGAAAAAATAGAAAAAAACAAGGGAAAAAGAAAATTCAAACGAGGCACCATTCGTTGCGCAAAAAAGCCTTTCAAAAAAATATATTTCAAATTATTTGACATTCGTTTCATGAAAAATAAATAAATTAAAAATATATAAAAGTACACTAAATTTTTTTTCACTTTTCCTCTTCTTTCCTCCATCTACTCCTTCACAATACTTTTTCTTTTATATTATTAAAAAATAAATTCAAATTTTTAAATTTTTTAATTTTTTCTCTATCGATTGTGGTCATGCTGGCCATCGCCATGGCCTTCAACCAGTTGAAAGAAGAAGGGAAAAGAAAAGAAATAAAAAAAATTCAAATATTTTTATTTTACAAAAATTTACAAGAAGAAAACCCAAATCATATTTTCCATACGAGCGAAGAAAAATATTTTTCAGTTCATTTTAAGTTTGGTCAAATACTAAAAATATTATAATTTTTCTAAAAAATTACTTTTGGAAAGTATTTTCGAAAAACAACTCAATTTCGTGAAATGGACGCAACCTAGATGTAATTCTTGAATTATTATTATGATTTTTTACCAAAAAAATATTATTATGATATGAATGTCATCTTTCTTTGACAGAAAAGAAAAAAGGAGCTTAGATGTAGGAATATTTGAGGCCGTTGTTAGCATTCAAAATGAATAATTGAGAAAATGACACGTCTTCAACATATTATTGGTTAAGTATGTAGCTATTATTTTGAAGATTGAAATTATATAGTCATATGCTTGATGAGTCCTCCGACCTCAACTCCACCACACACTCCATTGCTTTCTAGCTGCCGAGAGAGAACATCCGATGGTGGTTGTCCGATGATGGTGATCGATTTTGTAAGACAGAGAGGAGGAGGAAGAGAGAGAGAGAGAGAGAGAGAGAGAGAGAGAGAGAGAGAGGGGTAGGAGGTGTTTGAGTGAAATTTGAAAAGGTGGCCGAGACACATGGACAATACGTGGCGCCACCTGTCATCCTTTCATTAAGTAGGTGTGACACCTGATTTTTAATCAACTTTTCTCTTTCAAAACTTTAATAGAGAAAATCATAAAATTCAAAACATTAAAAAATCAACTTTGGGGACCTTGGCCAAGCCTAGGGAACCAATTTTGACCAAAAAAAATAAATTTTCATATTTTCAAAATTTTCCTGCATATTAATTTTTTAAAAAAATTCATAAAAAATAAGAAAAAATGAGAAAATATAAAATCAACTTTGGAAACCTTGACCAAGCCTAGGCAACCATTTTTGAATAAAATTTTTTTTCATATTTTTCGTTTTTAATATTTTCAGAAATTAGAAAAATATTGAAATTTTTTAAAAAATATCATTTGAGGCCATAAAAATAAGAAAAAATAGTCAGTATTTTTATTTTAATTTTCTCTTCATTTTAGTTAAAGAAAATCTGCAAAAATTAATCTAGAATTGAGAATTACTTTCTTAATCTTATTTTCAGATTAATTAAAAAAATTATAGAAAATTCATTTTAGCTCTGTAATTTTCGATTTTTGCATTCTGGAGTCGTGACATTGTCCTCTAATAGTTCAAATTTTTCAATGGCATGATGGTGCATTTTCGTCATTGCGTTCGGTTCTCCAAATTCAATTTATCATTTGAAACATTTCTCTGTGATGCATTGTCATGTTCGCAGGACTTGTCGGTCGAACACGCAAAATCAATTTGCAAGATGTCTTAAGAATGAACGTATTTGAGAGTGTTGTCTCTGCATATCAAAATCTAGTTGGTTGATTGCAAATATTTATGGCTCCGATTAATTTCAGGACTAAATGAGAATCTCATGCCCATTGACATTTTCAGGGAAATCTTGCAGGACAAGAAGCCATAGGGTATGGAATCGCTGACAAGATCATTGACTCGAGGGACGCCGCACTTGAGAAGAGGAATTATGACAAAATTCTTCCTCAATCGAAAGCTATGAAAAGAGGAGCTGGCGTGGTCCCCACTCCCTCTGGATTTTGGGGGGTGAAGGCAAAGTATGAGCAAATCATCACACAAGATGTAAAAATGACAGCTATGTCTGAATCACATCATGGAAACACTTCCAATAGGTCTTACCACCAAATTTCAAGTTTTAATTGAAGACTGCATCGAATATGACACGAGTGTGACACCTAAATTTGATTTTTATTTATTTTGCATGAAAATCAGGAATAATTCTAGTTTCTACAAAAAATAATTTCATGTAGAATAGTTTTAATTTTTAGCATTCATTTGCATTACATTTTGCATCAAAACGGATTGACGGCGGAAACAAACTTAATGAAAAAAAAAGGGACACTAAACTTGACCAATTGGACTAGATCTACATGGCTGAAATTGCATGTGCTCAACTCATGGAAAATTTTCGGGAAAGATGCGGAAAATATGTGGTTTGTGAAAAATAAGTTCGCGACTTGGGATTAATATGTGTTTGGAAATTAAGGGATTGAATTAATGATGTTACTTGGAGATATCGTAGAAGATCCTCGTGCGGAGAATTCAAAGAAAGAGAGGCACACTAACATAAAGAAAGAAATCTTTTCTTATGATGGGGAGAATATGCGTGCAGTGGAAAGAATAAAAGATATGCATATATATAGAAAAGTGGTCACGTCCTTTCTTGAAGAAACCCTAGCTATTGGGCTATAAAAGAAGACCTATGCAAACAATGGAGGGGGAATCAATGCAATACAGGCCACTTGAGGGATTGATAGTCCACGGCACATTCAGAGAAAAACGGGAAGGGAAGCATCCACCCAAAAGGGTCTCTTGGAGATCGTGCACTCAATTGAGAATTCATGGCACATCTGGAGCAAGGAGACAGAAAGTCCAACGAAAGGGACTCTCTCATTATCATCTTTGTTCTTTCCTTTAACTTCTCTGTTCTCACTCACAGGTTTAGGAAAGCAAGGCCACACAATTCACATATAGGGGCCACGCAATGAGAAGGGTTCGGTGCTTTGAGAGGACTTTCGCAGTCAACTTGGAGGACGATGGAGAATAGCTCAGAAATTCTGAAAATCAGTAAGAAACAGAGAGAAAAGGCGAGTTCTCCGGTAACAAGGACGCATCAATCTTCGGTCCAATTTGTTGCTGTTTGGGTGCTCAAGTCCCCGTGTTCAAGACTTTACTTTGCTATGCAAACAGCTCCAAATCAGTCTACTAGCATTGTCGCGAATTTCCTCCTTTGAGCATCGCCGTAGCCAAGTACCACCACCCGTTCGTGCGTGATTCCCAACCGGTCCATCCTTGAAGTTGGTGCGCAAGTCTTTGAGCGAAGTTTGAATCAGGTAAACAAGCAATTCTAATTGTTGCAATGTACAATTCGTTATCTATGTGATTGATTGCTTTTTGTGCCAAAAAGTAAATTCTTTTTCTAAAGTTAGCGTTGGTGATTGTCCGAGGATATGACATTCATGAAATTTGGATTTCCCTCTTGCAAAAATTCGGAATCTGAGCATGCTCTTTGATTGGATTTTCTACTAACTGGATGATTTTGGGTTAACTGCATACTGATTGAATCTTGGCAAAAATAAAGAACGATCACATTCTGTTGGGATTTAGTGGTGTTCGAGTTTTCTGGAGTATTGATCTTTGTTTGAATCCGTGGACGAATTTCAATGTTATTTGGATTTGTGGATTAGTTTAGTATCTGGATGAGCATTGTTCAGGAGGAGCATTGATCTTTGTTCAAATTTATGGATGACGTTGAGTTTAATGCTTCCGAAAACATTCTATAAAAAAATCTCATGGGACAATTGCTCTATCGATTTGTGGATGACGTTGAATATCTCTTGAATTTTCAGAATTGATTTGATATCTTTAAAAATCAAGAGGATATCTAAATCAATTCGGAATATCTTTTAAAAATTTGGAAATTATCTGATACACTTCGTAAAATTCTATCCTTGAATATTAAGCGGTCTTTTTTTCTCCAATTTGACATTTTTGAATTATTTGAGTACCTTAGTTTGAATTCAAAAATTTGCGATTCAATGCGAATATTCTTATAGAGATCTATAAGAATATTCGCATTGAATCGCAATTTTTCCAATTCAAACTAAAGATATACTCAAATAATTCAAACAAGTCAAATTGGAGAAAAAAAGACAATCTTAATATTCAAGGATAGAATTTTACGAAGTGTATCAGATAATTCCCAAATTTTTAAAAGATATTCCGAATTGATTTAGATATCCTCTTGATTTTTAAAGATATCAAATCAATTCTGAAAATTCAAGAGATATTCAACGTCATCCACAAATCGATAGAGCATTGTCCCATGAGATTTTTTTATAGGAATGTTTTCGGAAGCATTAAACTCAACGTCATCCATAAATTTGAACAAAGATCAATGCTCCTCCTGAACAATGCTCATCCAGATACTAAACTAATCCACAAATCCAAATAACATTGAAATTCGTCCACGGATTCAAACAAAGATCAATACTCCAGAAAACTCGAACCACTAAATCCCAACAGAATGTGATCGTTCTTTATTTTTGCCAAGATTCATCAGTATGCAGTTAACCCAAAATCATCCAGTTAGTAGAAAATCCAATCAATAGAGCATGCTCAGATTCCGAATTTTTGCAAGAGGGAAATCCAAATTTCATGAATGTTATAACTCCTCGGACAATCACCAACGCTAAACTTTAGAAAAAGAATTTACTTTTTGGCACAAAAAGCAATCAATCACATAGATAACGAATTGTAACATTGCAACAAATTAGAATTGCTTGTTTACCTGATTCAAACTTCGCTCAAAGACTTGCGCACCAACTTCAAGGATGGACCGGTTGGGAATCACGCACGAACGGGTGGTGGTACTTGGCTACGGCGATGCTCAAAGGAGGAAATTCGCGACAATGCTAGTAGACTGATTTGGGAGCTGTTTGCATAGCAAAGTAAGTCTTGAACAGCGGGGACTTGAGCACCCAAACAGCAACAAATTGGACCGAAGATTGATGCGTCCTTGTTGCCGGAGAACTCGCCTTTCTCTCTGTTTTCTTACGTGATTTTCAGAATTTCTGAGCTATTCTCCATCGTCCTCCAAGTTGACTGCGAAAGTCCCTCTCAAAGCACCGAACCCTTCTCAATTGCGTGGCCGTATATGTGAATTGTGTGGCCTTGCTTTCCTAAACCTGTGAGTGAGAACAGAGAAAGTTAAAGGAAAAGAAACAAAAGATGATAATGAGAGAGTCCCTTTCGTTGGACTTTCTGTCTCCTTGCTCCAGATGTGCCATGAATTCTCAATTGAGTGCACGATCTCCAAGAGAACCCTTTGGGTGGATGCTTCCCTTCCCGTTTTTCTCTGAATGTGCCGTGGACTATCAATCCCTCAAGTGGCCGTGTATTGCAATTGATTCCCCCTCCATTGTTTGCAATAGGTCTTCTTTTATAGCCCAATAGCTAGGGTTTCTTCAAGAAAGGACGTGACCAACTTTTCTATTATATATGCATATCTTTTATTCTTTCCACTGCACGCATATTCTCCCCATCATAAGAAAAGATTTCTTTCTTTATGTTAGTGTGCCTCCTCTTTCTTTTGAATTCTCCGCACGAGGATCTTCTACGAATATCTCCAAGTAACATCATTAATTCAATCCCTTAATTTCCAAACACATATTAATCCCCAAGTCGTGAACTTATTTTTCCACAAACCACATATTTTCCGCATCTTTCCCGAAAATTTTCCATGAGTTGAGCACATGCAATTTCCAGCCATGTAGATCTAGTCCAATTGGTCAAGTTTAGTGTCCTTTTTTTTTTCAATTAAGTTTGTTTCCGCCGTCAATCCGTTTTGATGCAAAATGTAATGCAAATGAATGCTAAAAATTAAAACTATTCTACATGAAATTATTTTTTGTAGAAACTAGAATTAATTCCTGATTTTCATGCAAAATAAAAAAAATCAAAATTTAGGTGTCAACACTCGTGTCATATTCGATGCAGTCTTCAATTAAAACTTGAAATTTGGTGGTAAGACCTATTGGAAGTGTTTCCATGATGTGATTCAGACATAGCTGTCCATTTTTACATCTTGTGTGATGATTTGCTCATACTTTGCCTTCACCCCCCAAAATCCAGAGGGAGTGGGGACCAACGCCAGCTCCTCTTTTCATAGCTTTCGATTGAGGAAGAATTTTGTCATAATTCCTCTTCTCAAGTGCGGCGTCCCTCGAGTCAATGATCTTGTCAGCGATTCCATACCCTATGGCTTCTTGTCCTGCAAGATTTCCCTGAAAATGTCAATGGGCATGAGATCTCAATTTAGTCCTGAAATTAATCGGAGCCATAAATATTTGCAAATCAACCAACTAGATTTTGATATGCAGAGACAACACTCTCAAATACGTTCATTCTTAAGACATCTTGCGAATTGATTTTGCGTGTTCGACCGACAAGTCCTGCGAACATGACAATGCATCACAGAGAAATGTTTCAAATGATAAATTGAATTTGGAGACCACCGAACGCAATGACGAAAAAATGCACCATCATGCCATTGAAAAATTTGAACTATTAGAGGACAATGTCACGACTCCAGAATGCAAAAATCGAAAATTACAGAGCTAAAATGAATTTTCTATAATTTTTTTAATTAATCTGAAAATAAGATTAAGAAAGTAATTCTCAATTCTAGATTAATTTTTGCAGATTTTCTTTAACTAAAATGAAGAGAAAATTAAAATAAAAATACTGACTATTTTTTCTTATTTTTATGGCCTCAAATGATATTTTTTAAAAAAATTTCAAATATTTTTCTAATTTCTGAAAATATTAAAAAACGAAAAATATGAAAAAAAATTTTATTCAAAAATGGTTGCCTAGGCTTGGTCAAGGTTTCCAAAGTTGATTTTATAATTTTCTCATTTTTTTCTTATTTTTATGAATTTTTTTAAAAAAATAATATGCAGGAAAATTTTGAAAATATGAAAATTTATTTTTGGTCAAAATTGGTTCCCTAGGTTGGCCAAGGTCCCCAAAGTTGATTTTTAATTGTATGAATTTTTATGAATTTCTATTAAAGTTTTAAAGAGAAAAGGTGATTAAAAATCAGGTGTCACACCTACTTAATGAAAGGATGACAGGTGGCGCCACGTATTGTCCATGTGTCTCGGCCACCTTTTCAAATTTCACTCAAACACCTCATACCCCTCTCTCTCTCTCTCTCTCTCTCTCTCTCTCTCTCTCTCTTCCTCCTCCTCTCTGTCTTACAAAATCGATCACCATCATCGGACAACCACCATCGGATGTTCTCTCTCGGCAGCTAGAAAGCAATGGAGGTGTGGTGAGAGGTCGGAGGACTCATCAAGCATATGACTATATAATTTCAATCTTCAAAATAATAGCTACATACTTAACCAATAATATGTTGAAGACTGTGTCATTTTCTCAATTATTCATTTTAGAATGCTAACAACGGCCTCAAATATCCTACATCTAAGCTCCTTTTTTCTTTTCTGTCAAAAAGATGACATTCATATCATAATAATATTTTTTTTGGGTAAAAAATCATAATAATAATTCAAGAATTACATCTAGGTTGCGTCATTTCACGAAATTGAGTTGTTTTTCGAAAATACTTTCCAAAAAGTAATTTTTTAGAAAAATTATAATATTTTTAGTATTTGACCAAACTTAAAAATGAACTGAAAAATATTTTTCTTCGCTCGGTAGGGAAAATATGATTTGGTTTTTCTTCTTGTAAATTTTTTAAAAATAAAAAATATTTGAATTTTTTTTTATTTTTCTTTTCTTTCCCTTCTTCTTTCAACTGGTTGAAGGCCATGGCGATGGCCAGCAATGACCAACAATCGATAGAGAAAAAATTTAAAAAATTTAAAAATTTGATTTATTTTTTAAATAATTAAAAGAAAAAGTATTGTGAAGGAGTAGATGAGGAAAGAAGAGGAAAAGTGAAAAAAAATTTAGTGTACTTTTATATATTTTTAATTTATTTATTTTTCATGAAACGAATGTCAAATAATTTGAAATATATTTTTTTGAAAGGCTTTTTTGCGCAACGAATGGTGCCTCGTTTGAATTTTCTTTTTTCCTTTGTTTTTCTATTTTTTTGCTTTTATCTTAAATTACATAAAATAAAAAATAAAAATAAAAATAAAAATAAAACGAAAACTCCAATCTCTTCGATCTCCAGAACAAAAAACCGTCTAGGACGGCAGTACTTGCCAACCGTCGACCAGAAGACCGTCCCGCACCTACCAAGCGTCAACCAGGCGTTCGCCGCTCTCTCTATACTCTCCGTTGGCCCCACCAGCACGACCTCCTCTCACTCCGCCCATCGAGGCCTCTTTCCTCTCTCGCCTCAGCCAAATCCATTTCCTTCCAACGGATCTCCCCCACCCAGTCGCCGCCGTGCGCGTCATCCTCATCCCCGTCTTCGCGGGCGCAACTCCAGCCCTTTGAAGACCTCCCGCCGAGCCTCCGGTCCATCGTTTCGCCTGACTTCTTGACGCTCCTCGGGCTGCAGCAGAGCCTGACGCCATCGCGGAACAACGGGTTCTTGAAAATTTTGAAGTTGATGCAAAGGAAGCACTGTTGTGGTCACCGGGGGGAAAGTAAAGGAAATGGGGCAGTTCCAGTGGGGGAGGCGAACGATGTGGGAAGTTGAATGAATTTTGACATGGGTTAATAGGAGTTGAGTCTCAGAGTCGGATGTGGATGGTGGCAGGGAAGTTCCGGCGGAAAAATCGAATCTTGAGATGCATGAGGCTGATGTTGAATCTAGTTTGGGAGTAGAGGACAGAGAATTAGGAAGAATAAGAGAAGGAGCTGAGCCCTATTGAGTTGCAAGTGGAGGATGTCTCATGTCAGCACGTAGGGCTGCCTGTGCGAGAGGGAGTGATGGCGAGACTCATTTCAATCTGAAAGTCGCGACAAAGGAGGGTGAAGAGCCACCACGGCTTGTTTATGATATGTTGCAAGAGGAGCTGCAGAGTGGGCTACACGCCCCGTCGATTGTCCCGAAAACGCCGGCTAGTTGACGCGAGATGAACAGGGGAGTTGTATGTTGGCGACAGGTGGTCATTTCATCCCCAAATCATGTTTTGCTCAAGAGGTCAAATAATTTTGTTGCTGTCTTGGTAGGTGATGTAGCATCTAAATGAAGTACACTGGTGATCGGAATCACTCTTTTGCAGTATGAAAGGTTGGTTTTGGACATTCCCTCTTTACGTGCATGATCATAGTTTACTCCTTAATTTTGTCAATTCTTCCTTATGCACTTGGTCCGTCAGCTATTCGTAACTTGGAAACTCCTGTCAGGGGTACCTTTCCACATGTCCAGGGCAGCCGAACTAATTCTGTCTCTGAGTTGCAGTGTGCGCATTGATGACGAATGTATCCTAAAGCACCATTTTTAAACATCGCATGGTCAATTACACCTGGGATCAAAGGTTTTGGAAAACAAATACAATCGTCAAAGGATTAACATGTATGTGCCTGCCTGATAATATGGAAGCGGACGATTACACTTCGTATAGTGTGACATCCTGAGTTTCGATCCCTTTTTCCGGATTTGAATACAGAATGGTAATTTCATGGAGGCGCTATAAATGAATCTCACTTGGAACTGGCCACTCTGAGATAACTAACCAAAGGGGAAAGGCTAGCTATGAATATAAGCACGTGGGACCAAATGGTCAATACGGAGACTCCTAAAAGCCACCCGTTAGTCTGAGAGTTTATTAAAGCAGCCATCTTATAAATGAGGCCGCGAATTGAGTTCTGAAATAGGACAATTGACTCTCATGAGTGTCACAGTTGTGAATTAGGATATTGCCTAGAAAGGCGAAAAAAATGGGCAGATGGATTTGGGAATGCCCCAGTGAAAAAGCGGCAAAATTAGAAATTTCTATCTTGCCCCTGGGTTTGAGCTAGAATCCATGGCATGAGGGGTAAGAATATTTTTAGAGGGGTTAGAAAAATTTTACGACGAAATCGGAGTTATTTTCCGATCACGATTGAGCCAAATCAACACTGATTGAGCCCCGACCGATCCAGAAATTTCACGAATTCGAGAAATATCTCGTCGGTCAACTTTTTGACCAACGATTCAACTTGACCAATATGACCAGCTTTGACCGAAAATAATTGAGCCCAAGTTTTATCAGTCCAAATTTCACTGATAGTCCAAAAATCAGTCAATTCGTTCAGTTTATGTCGATTTCAGTGAATAGTATTTCAATAATTATCTCTAGGATATTTATTGTCAAAACCACTCTCTCTCCTCCCAATATCCAGCAGATTCTCTCTCTCCTCTCTCTCCTCTCTCTCTCTAAATTCGGATCTTCCTCGGCTCCAGTTTTCTGGCCTCAACTTCAATCAGCCGTCGACGGAAATCCGACCGTTGGATCGTCGCGATTTTGGTTATGTTGTAGTTCAATGTCTTATGGTTCTTTTCCAACTTGAATCACTTCGATCCGAGATCGTTTGGCCTTTCGAATTGCTTTGACATTTCGGTCGACAAACCTGTTTTGATTTCCAGATTTTGGATTTTGGTTCCCGTTGATATATATCAACCCCGGCTGTCCCTAGAACCCATATTCATGTCATAATCTGTTTTCCAGCTCGATTTGGTCTAGTTTTAGCCCCTTGAACAGCCCCGATTCAACCTAAATTCGTCGGAATCCGCCGTCGTCGTCATCGTTGCCGCCGGTTATCGCCTCATCCTCAGCCTGTCTGACTTCGTTTAGGTAAGTTAAAACCTCTAGACTTCGCTCATGATTAGACTTGCCATGGATTAGCTCTAGGGATCGATTCGTGGTAAATCGGTTTAGGAAAATTGGCCGTAATCGGCGTATTGATGGAAATCAATTCTGTGGACTGTGAATGAGCTGTGGATTGATGAAATGTTGTTGTCCATGCTTAAATAGTGTTGTTTGTGGTGATTGGAGTGGTTCGCGCGAGGTCTCGAGTACCGAAAAATGGATTTTTGGGATATTTAGAGCGAAAAAAACGGGCCAAATAGTGTTTGAAATTACTGTTCACGACCACGAATACTGTTCACGTGCTGCCAATGTGATTTTGGTTTGAAAACGACAAGTTTGTGGGTTCCGTTGTGGTTCGAATACGAAAAAATGGATTTATGGAGCATTTTATGTAAAACGGGCTCGGGCAATATTTTATCTTACTATTTCAAATATTTGGGCCCGTGTTCGTATTCAAAACAATATTTGGGGATATTCCATGAATACTTGAAAATAATTATTTGGGTCATTTGGGTCCCATGTGAGAAATTGGGCATTTTAATAAAATTGGGCGCGTGAAAGAAATTGATTGGTTTGGCCATTTTGTCGGCCATGTGAATTGAAATATTTTGGGCACGGTGTTTTAAGTTTTGGCCTAACGTACTTGCGCAAGATTTTTGCCCAATTGAAACTGGCATTGTTTCATATGCCTGAGTGAAAGATTTGGACTTGTAATTGAAATGTGGACCAACATACTTGGTCGATGATTTATGTCCAAATGAATTAAAGGATTTTATTGCCTGAAAGGCTGAGTGCCGATAATTTGGGTTTCGCAAAATGAGTGAATGGCTTGGCCATTTGCCGGAAATGTGGATTGAATATTTGGAACTTGGATTTAAAATGTGGACCTAACGTACTTGTCCGATGATTTCTGTCCAAATGAATTTAAAGGATTTTATTGCCTG
>JAGVVM010005549.1:0-19877 GCA_019149425.1 Psidium friedrichsthalianum | reverse complement strand
GATATGTATTTTCATCACATCGTATGAGAGGATTTCAAGCAATGAGACTTCAGTTACTCGTCTCTCTGATACAAGACAACACAATTGACAAGGTCAACTATGACTAAAGCAGAGGGGTTCGATGGATGCAAGGATGAAAAAGCAGAGAGCAGAAAAGAGAATGGAATTCGGGAAAAACACACTTACTTTAGGATAAGAGGATTACACATAAGCTTGAGATATGTTTTTATTTTGCCTGGAAGGCATCACCAAGGACTATTGTAAAGGACCACATTATGCTTCTTTATGGTGTTAACAAGATCATGCTTATTATGTAAGTCTTTATTTTCAACCGACATTGAGTTTCCTTTCTACATTAGCCGGTGTTCATCTTTGAAGATCATGTCACGACTTCGATGGAAATCACTTCCTTTAGTTGCTCCTGAGTAAGGTCAACTGTTCATATTCGCTTGTTGTCAGGATGTGTTTGTTTCCAACTGTAAAACCGACTTCCTTAATGGCTCTCCTCCTGATTGGTATTTGGGCTTACTTCTTTCCGCCCTTTTTTCCTGAAATTGACTGCAATTTCATCTTGCCATTGCAATGTACCAATGTGATCAAGTCACATCTAGGTTCTCTCAAGAAAGGCACATCATAGACATATACAAGGCAACTTGAGATGTTCTCCAAGATTAGCCCGAGCATGCTCTTTTCTTTTTTGTTTCCATTTTAGTCTGAGCATGTTCAAACCTGGGGTAAAAGTTGGGAAGCCTCTCGGGCAATATGGTGAGACTTATTATGGTGTCTCATCAAAGAATCTGTTCAGAGATGCGACTTTGCTGTTCAACCTATGAGGATCGTGAAGAAGGGCATAATTGCTTTCTTTTACAGGGCGCGATGTTGGAACATGCTGTGGACATGATTCCTCAGGTCATTATGTTTTTCATTTACTTGTCAACGAAGTAATCATTCTGTCATCTCCTTCAGCTCCAAGATGGTTCTTTTTTTTCACTTGGGGAGAAGTGCAGTAGATGCTGCTGCAGTGCACAGAGGTAACATTCTTCTTGCAACAAAAGTTGAACTTCTGAGGATCCTTGTGTCTTCTCCCACCCGCATGATGAGCGTACATGTACCCTCTAAATCAGTTTCGATAATATTGTCCGGTATCTGTTCCTGGTAGCTTCATAACCTTATTATTGGTAAAATCCTAAATCTTGATTCGGCTGTTTGTGTGAACAGTGCGCATTTTGTGAGGACCTGATTCTTGTTTATTCATTTATGGCGGACGAATACTAATTTTACGTGAGATGTTCGTATCAAAGAGGGTGTGCTGGTTCATACTTCCCGGTATGCTATAAAGGATGAACCAAAGTACGGACGTCGCAGGACAATTAAACCTTTCTCCTTTGCTCTCATTCCTTTCTTTGACAATCAATTGGCTCTCTTTGGGGAAAAAATCAGTGTGTTCCTAAACACATGTTGTGGGGGTTCCTGTATCACAGTTTATTAGTCTTCCATAATGCATCTCAATATCACAAGCTGTGTACATCCTCTATTATAAAGCTGGTCCTCTTCCGATTCTTTCGCTCTGGTAAGGCTCAAACCACAACATAACCGACACAGTATCACCGGCTAATCAAATGTTCTTGGTCGGGTGGCTCATGGTACATCGGACGATAATCAATGCATGTGTCTTTTTCCCCACACGATGTGCGTCCGTGCCATTAAAATTAGGACATTCAATGCAACTACTAGTTCTCATGCATGCGATCTAACGCTCTCTCGGAATAACATGTTCTTATCCATCATCGCATCGGATGATAATCAATGCACATATCGTTCTAAGTTGCTAATAATAATAAATAAATAACAGCTCAACCGTCATAATATTGAAAGTTCTTCGCTAGATTTTTGTCAAAGCTTTACCAAACTGCAGAAAATGATTTCACGGGTGGAGCCATTTTGGTGCGCACAGTCGTCCCGTGATAGGTTGAAATCCTGCCGGGAAGTTTGATGATTTCCACAGATTCACGTTGGAAGGTGACGGATCAACCGCCGGTAAGCAGGGTTGACCATTCTTACCTCATTGGCCGCGAGTTCACCGGATTCTTCCCTTCAAATCCTATCGATATTTTTATTTACGACGAAAAATTAAGAAATTGCATCTTTTATGACGTTGTGCCCTTGATTTGTGCAGAGCGCCACCAATTAATTTCGAAACATTGTAAAATGTGAACTTCTTATCTTACAGCATCACGACATTTCGTGAGAACCAATTACACCCACATCGAAACATGTGATTTTTCTTGAAATTTTACAAACGTTTCATCTTATTTGAGTGTAGGACATCATGAATGCATTTTGTTTTTGTTTTACTATGTTACAACCTTTCACCGTAAAGTAAGTACAAAATAAGTGAAAGGAAAGTTTTTAGTTTTACAGTCCATGTTGTACTGTACCATAGAATATCCAATGGCAAAAGAACCTAAAGTCCTAATTTCACCCCAGATATAATCGTTGTTCCGTCAAAAGTTCAATCAAGTCATTTCAAAAAATTATAAATTTTAGGGAAAATCCTTCGGCCAATTCTAAGTGTGTTTTCTTTATGGTTACTAGCGAATGCCGTACTCTGATTTTGTAATTTTGAAATACAAAATTTTTGTTTCTATCAACCATGGAGATATTTTCTGTTGACGAGTTTTCTCTTGACATTGTGCAAATCAAACACCATTTCGAATCAACCTAACTCTAAGATGAGCACTAGAAATTAGATCCTAATCCAAAGTCCAATGTGTCAAATCTGCCAATTTAATGGGTCACGCCATGCCAATAAGCAGACGGTTTCGTGGAAAGGGATATTTTGTGGTCCGCACACGTAATTTTCCATACAAAGCAAAGTTGGACATGGATTATCCAAAACACGACTTATGTTTTATTAAAACAAGGGTAACTATGTTTAATTATCGATCCCCTTGACTTCTAGCGACTGTCGAGGACTTTTAAGGCCAGAAATTCTCCTAGGTTACTCCACATGTCACGTATGGACAGCGTGATAGGAGATGGAAAATGCTCAAACAAGACATGAACTTTATTCATATTTAATGTCCACATCGTTTAGTACGACTTTTGGACCCCCATGATTTCGTGGATGGTTCTTGATTTTGTGCGTGAATTACATGAAAGGGTGACCGGATTTTCCCGTCTTGTCAATTTCGAAAACGAAGCTTCAGCAGCCCTCCGAAATAGAAATATTCCCAAGATGATAATGAGATAATTGACAAGGATCGATGGAGGAGGACCATGTAAATCCAAATCAATCCAAATTCTTGTGATTTAAAAAGCCAATTTGGCGTGTCATTTGGACATTTTCTCCAGAAATGTCCTTGTTTTGGAGCCTAGTTTGTCAATTTCTAGAATTCACGTTACATGTGTGAACACATAGCTTAGTTTTTCTAGTCAGTGTTTCTTTTATTTTTATTATGAATAGATTTTAAAACGTAGAGAAGTTGTGGCAACGTGTCCTAATAATAACTTCAGACTGCCCACAGCTTTTCACCAACGATATAAGTCTTTCAAGTTTCGCAGTTCGTGTTTTCTTAATTGAATTTTATCAAAATTCCAAAGTTAGAAATTAAATCAATAGAATTATCAACTCGATATTACTCTAAATGAGGTTCCACTTGTGTTACCATAGAGATCATACGTCAAGTATACCTACACAAATTACGGTAACATTTATGAAGACCAAAAAGGTTAAAAGATAATTGAAAAAAAAATAGCATGTCTACTGTTGATTTATAAAATGGAATGAAATGAAAAAAAAATACTCTAAAAATCTAAGTAATGGTTTAATTGTATCTTAAAATAGTAACAAATAGCTTATTTGACTTTGTTATACAAACTTCAAGAATTATATCGAACAAATCAAATGTTTACGGACTAGAATAAATTTTATGAATAGTTCGAGGGAAGGAATTATTGATTCAAGGACGGCATTACGCATTGTGCCAAAGTTTAAGGACTAGGGATGCCATTTTCCACTTACGAAAGTGTATAGAAGCTCCCTTATCTACAATTAGGCAAATTTCCACCCAAGCAAGTGTGAAATCGGGCCATCAATTTCAATTCTGGTTATTTCTTTTCCTTCTCCCGCTAATAGTTCGAATTATGTTATTTAGACTTTTCGAGTGCAAAACTAAGCCCTAGACGGATAAGAATATAATCTTTCCTAGAGATTTGGAGGAACAAAAAAATATATAAATGTATGTAGAAATTTAAGGAAAAAAACCAAAAATCCTAAATTATTTCTATTATACACATTTACTCTGAACTTCATTTGTGACATAAAAATCTCAAATTATGCCAATTGTGAAACATTTACCCCGATTTTTTTTTTTGTGATATCAAAAACCCTAAACCAATACTGGTGGTCATGTGTGACATATTTACCTTCAGTCAAGACTCCGTCAAATGATATTCCAAATAAAACGACGTCATTTTTTATTTATTTAAGCCACGTTGGCACCATGACATCACGTTTGTCTTCTTCAACAGTGCTCATTGGCGAAATTACGAAGGAGGGTAAGTGTGTCGTATATGTACAAGTTTAAAAGTGTGGTATCACAAAAGAAAAAGATTATGATAAACGTGTCACAGTAAGCATAGTTTGTGACTTTCTATGGTTTTTTCTCCATACGTAAGCTATAAAAGAAAAAAATACAATCAACATTTCTAATAACTTCTCATTTTCACCCTTTTTTTCCCATGTAATCACCCGATTTCCTTTCTATCGACAACTATGTCAAGGTCTCCGCGTGTGTCCAAAAATAGTTCGGACGACAGAAACCCTAATTTTTCGAGGTCACCCTTTTTCCTAATGCCTCTCTTCCGCCCTACAGAACGGGGCATCGACATCAAGTGCATGAAATCAAACAACAAATCATCCAATGCATTGACTAATGGAGGAACGGTCAGCAAATTCCGAAGCTCGGCATGTGAGGTTACGTTTCGCTTAAGACACGGCCCAAGTTCGACGAAACCCGCGACTGGTATAAGACAAATCGTAAGTAGCTCAAAAATCTAATGAGGCTAGCTGGCATATTTTCATATTTTATTTTAATCTAGATATTTTATTCTCCTGAACCCGGAAAAATTTTCTCAAAAAGACAAGAAATTAAAACAGTTAATTGTCTCTTCGACGGTTAAGCAATCTCATATAGAAACATGATAACTTCAAGATGCTGACTTTTCTGGTGGTATTCCGAGTTGGTGCTTTTCAAATCCAAACTCAATTTTTTTGGCAAAAAATAAATAATTTAAAAAATATATTTTCAAAAATGATCGATTATATCACCTATAAAATAAATAAACAAAAGACGTAAATCGTTGCCGATGATGAAACTCTTTTTATTGACTAATTATTTCAAGCGATATAAGAGGGCCCTTTTTCAAAATTATTTTCATAAATTATTTTTCATGAAATAAACGGAGTTTTAATATACTTGATTGATATTCTTGGTTGAACATTCGTCAACAAATTTGAAGCATGAATTAAGTTTTTATTTTCAAAACATTGTGCAATAAAATGACCTATCACGAGAAACTTATTAAACATGCCGGAACTAGTTTTCTCTTTAATTACATTTTCGAAAGCATATTGAAGCTATAGGCAGAGTTGCCATGTTGACAAAATCCGATCCACTTAGATATATTCTAGGAATCAATTAAGCTCGCATTTGAATTAATTTGATCCTTTCTAGAAGGGCATGCAAGGTACTTGGATGAAGAAATATCAAATCATGAATAATATCAAAATATTTTTAAAAATGGGGTCTTCTCGTGTATCATGTGAAACCAGACACAATTTTTCTTGGCGTGAAAATGTTTGGCAAATGACATTTTTACATCCAAAAAGTGGAGTCAAATCATCTGTTCTTGTCCTTTTCGAGGGAGGGAACAAAACCCTAAATTGTTCACGAGTCATGCGGGTTCTTGTTCTTTGTTTCCCTTTATTTCAAGATTAGGCAGTCATGTCAACACCCATATCCACGAAATGATTTTATCTTACTTTTTGCCCTTTTTTTAGATTAAAAAAAAAACACCCACTATGAGATTTTTCATCTTTTTGTTTTTCGTTTGTGGGTGAATTCCACTCGGCCATCATTTTAAGAAACCCACTTTTTTAGATGCTGTCCCTTTTTCCACTCTTTTTTTTCTTTGCAAATTATTATTTCTTTTGGAATTAACATGATTCTCTCCCACCCGATTCTTGCTGGATTCTACCTTTTGTTGCTTGTTGCAAATCCACATAGATTGGTCATAATCAACATTATTGACCAATCTATGTGGATTTGCAACAAGCAACAAAAGGTAGAATCCAGCAAGAATCGGGTGGAGAGAATCATGTTAATTCCAAAAGAAATAATAATTTGCAAAGAAAAAAAAAAGAGTGGAAAAAGGGACAGCATCTAAAAAAGTGGGTTTCTTAAAATGATGCCGAGTGGAATTCACCCACAACGAAAAACAAAAAGATGAAAAATCTCATAGTGGGTGTTTTTTTTTTTAATCTAAAAAAAGGGCAAAAAGTAAGAAAATCATTTCGTGGATATGGGTGTGACATGACTGCCTATCTTGAAATAAAGGGAAACAAAGAACAAGAACCCGCATGACTCGTGAACAATTTAGGGTTTTGTTCCCTCCCTCGAAAAGGACAAGAACAGATGATTTGACTCCACTTTTTGGATGTAAAAATGTCATTTGCCAACATTTTCACGCCAAGAAAAATTGTGTCTGGTTTCACATGATACACGAGAAGACCCCATTTTTAAAAAATATTTTGATATTATTCATGATTTGATATTTCTTCATCCAAGTACCTTGCATGCCCTTCTAGAAAGGATCAAATTAATTCAAATGCGAGCTTAATTGATTCCTAGAATATATCTAAGTGGATCGGATTTTGTCAACATGGCAACTCTGCCTATAGCTTCAATATGCTTTCGAAAATGTAATTAAAGAGAAAACTAGTTCCGGCATGTTTAATAAGTTTCTCGTGATAGGTCATTTTATTGCACAATGTTTTGAAAATAAAAACTTAATTCATGCTTCAAATTTGTTGACGAATGTTCAACCAAGAATATCAATCAAGTATATTAAAACTCCGTTTATTTCATGAAAAATAATTTATGAAAATAATTTTGAAAAAGGGCCCTCTTATATCGCTTGAAATAATTAGTCAATAAAAAGAGTTTTCATCATCGGCAACGATTTACGTCTTTTGTTTATTTATTTTATAGGTGATATAATCGATCATTTTTGAAAATATATTTTTTAAATTATTTATTTTTTGCCAAAAAATTGAGTTTGGATTTGAAAAGCACCAACTCGGAATACCACCAGAAAAGTCAGCATCTTGAAGTTATCATGTTTCTATATGAGATTGCTTAACCGTCGAAGAGACAATTAACTGTTTTAATTTCTTGTCTTTTTGAGAAAATTTTTCCGGGTTCAGGAGAATAAAATATCTAGATTAAAATAAAATATGAAAATATTGCCAGCTAGCCTCATTAGATTTTGAGCTACTTACGATTTGTCTTATACCAGTCGCGGGTTTCGTCGAACTTGGGCCGTGTCTTAAGCGAAACGTAACCTCACATGCCGAGCTTCGGAATTTGCTGACCGTTCCTCCATTAGTCAATGCATTGGATGATTTGTTGTTTGATTTCATGCACTTGATGTCGATGCCCCGTTCTGTAGGGCGGAAGAGAGGCATTAGGAAAAAGGGTGACCTCGAAAAATTAGGTTTCTGTCGTCCGAACTATTTTTGGACACACGCGGAGACCTTGACATAGTTGTCGATAGAAAGGAAATCGGGTGATTACATGGGAAAAAAGGGTGAAAATGAGAAGTTATTAGAAATGTTGATTGTATTTTTTTCTTTTATAGCTTACGTATGAGAGAAAAAACCATAGAAAGTCACAAACTATGCTTACTGTGACACGTTTATCATAATCTTTTTCTTTTGTGATACCACACTTTTAAAACTTGTACATATACGACACACTTACCCTCCTTCGTAATTTCGCCAATGAGCACTGTTGAAGAAAGACAAACGTGATGTCATGGTGCCAACGTGGCTTAAATAAAATAAAAAATGACGTCGTTTTATTTGGAATATCATTTGACGGAGTCTTGACTGAAGGTAAATATGTCACACATGACCACCAGTATTGGTTTAGGGTTTTTGATATCACAAAAAAAAAAATCGGGGTAAATGTTTCACAATTGGCATAATTTGAGATTTTTTATGTCACAAATGAAGTTCAGAGTAAATGTGTTATAATAGAAATAATTTAGGATTTTTGGTTTTTTTCCTTAAATTTCTACATACATTATATATTTTTTTGTTCCTCCAAATCTCTAGGAAAGATTATATTCTTATCCGTCTAGGGCTTAGTTTTGCACTCGAAAAGTCTAAATAACATAATTCGAACTATTAGCGGGAGAAGGAAAAGAAATAACCAGAATTGAAATTGATGGCCCGATTTCACACTTGCTTGGGTGGAAATTTGCCTAATTGTAGATAAGGGAGCTTCTATACACTTTCGTAAGTGGAAAATGGCATCGCTAGTCCTTGAACTTTGGCACAATGCGTAATGCCATCCTTGAATTAATAATTCCTTCCCTCGAACTATTCATAAAATTTATTCTAGTCCGTAAACATTTGATTTGTTCGATATAATTCTTGAAGTTTGTATAACAAAGTCAAATAAGTTATTTGTTACTATTTTAAGATACAATTAAACCATTACTTAGATTTTTAGAGTATTTTTTTTTCATTTCATTCCATTTTATAAATCAACAGTAGACATGCTATTTTTTTTTTCAATTATCTTTTAACCTTTTTGGTCTTCATAAATGTTACCGTAATTTGTGTAGGTATACTTGACGTATGATCTCTATGGTAACACAAGTGGAACCTCATTTAGAGTAATATCGAGTTGATAATTCTATTGATTTAATTTCTAACTTTGGAATTTTGATAAAATTCAATTAAGAAAACACGAACTGCGAAACTTGAAAGACTTATATCGTTGGTGAAAAGCTGTGGGCAGTCTGAAGTTATTATTAGGACACGTTGCCACAACTTCTCTACGTTTTAAAATCTATTCATAATAAAAATAAAAGAAACCTGACTAGAAAAACTAAGCTATGTGTTCACACATGTAACGTGAATTCTAGAAATTGACAAACTAGGCTCCAAAACAAGGACATTTCTGGAGAAAATGTCCAAATGACACGCCAAATTGGCTTTTTAAATCACAAGAATTTGGATTGATTTGGATTTACATGGTCCTCCTCCATCGATCCTTGTCAATTATCTCATTATCATCTTGGGAATATTTCTATTTCGGAGGGCTGCTGAAGCTTCGTTTTCGAAATTGACAAGACGGGAAAATCCGGTCACCCTTTCATGTAATTCACGCACAAAATCAAGAACCATCCACGAAATCATGGGGGTCCAAAAGTCGTACTAAACGATGTGGACATTAAATATGAATAAAGTTCATGTCTTGTTTGAGCATTTTCCATCTCCTATCACGCTGTCCATACGTGACATTTGGAGTAACCTAGGAGAATTTCTGGCCTTAAAAGTCCTCGACAGTCGCTAGAAGTCAAGGGGATCGATAATTAAACATAGTTACCCTTGTTTTAATAAAACATAAGTCGTGTTTTGGATAATCCATGTCCAACTTTGCTTTGTATGGAAAATTACGTGTGCGGACCACAAAATATCCCTTTCCACGAAACCGTCTGCTTATTGGCATGGCGTGACCCATTAAATTGGCAGATTTGACACATTGGACTTTGGATTAGGATCTAATTTCTAGTGCTCATCTTAGAGTTAGGTTGATTCGAAATGGTGTTTGATTTGCACAATGTCAAGAGAAAACTCGTCAACAGAAAATATCTCCATGGTTGATAGAAACAAAAATTTTGTATTTCAAAATTACAAAATCGGAGTACGGCATTCGCTAGTAACCATAAAGAAAACACACTTAGAATTGGCCGAAGGATTTTCCCTAAAATTTATCATATTTTTGAAATGACTTGATTGAACTTTTGACGGAACAACGATTATATCTGGGGTGAAATTAGGACTTTAGGTTCTTTTGCCATTGGATATTCTATGGTACAGTACAACATGGACTGTAAAACTAAAAACTTTCCTTTCACTTATTTTGTACTTACTTTACGGTGAAAGGTTGTAACATAGTAAAACAAAAACAAAATGCATTCATGATGTCCTACACTCAAATAAGATGAAACGTTTGTAAAATTTCAAGAAAAATCACATGTTTCGATGTGGGTGTAATTGGTTCTCACGAAATGTCGTGATGCTGTAAGATAAGAAGTTCACATTTTACAATGTTTCGAAATTAATTGGTGGCGCTCTGCACAAATCAAGGGCACAACGTCATAAAAGATGCAATTTCTTAATATTTCGTCGTAAATAAAAATATCGATAGGATTTGAAGGGAAGAATCCGGTGAACTCGCGGCCAATGAGGTAAGAATGGTCAACCCTGCTTACCGGCGGTTGATCCGTCACCTTCCAACGTGAATCTGTGGAAATCATCAAACTTCCCGGCAGGATTTCAACCTATCACGGGACGACTGTGCGCACCAAAATGGCTCCACCCGTGAAATCATTTTCTGCAGTTTGGTAAAGCTTTGACAAAAATCTAGCGAAGAACTTTCAATATTATGACGGTTGAGCTGTTATTTATTTATTATTATTAGCAACTTAGAACGATATGTGCATTGATTATCATCCAATGCGATGATGGATAAGAACATGTTATTCCGAGAGAGCGTTAGATCGCATGCATGAGAACTAGTAGTTGCATTGAATGTCCTAATTTTAATGGCACGGACGCACATCGTGTGGGGAAAAAGACACATGCATTGATTATCGTCCGATGTACCATGAGCCACCCGACCAAGAACATTTGATTAGCCGGTGATACTGTGTCGGTTATGTTGTGGTTTGAGCCTTACCAGAGCGAAAGAATCGGAAGAGGACCAGCTTTATAATAGAGGATGTACACAGCTTGTGATATTGAGATGCATTATGGAAGACTAATAAACTGTGATACAGGAACCCCCACAACATGTGTTTAGGAACACACTGATTTTTTCCCCAAAAGAGAGCCAATTGATTGTCAAAGAAAGGAATGAGAGCAAAGGAGAAAGGTTTTAATTGTCCTGCGACGTCCGTACTTTGGTTCATCTTTTATAGCATACCGGGAAGTATGAACCAGCACACCCTCTTTGATACGAACATCTCACGTAAAATTAGTATTCGTCCGCCATAAATGAATAAACAAGAATCAGGTCCTCACAAAATGCGCACTGTTCACACAAACAGCCGAATCAAGATTTAGGATTTTACCAATAATAAGGTTATGAAGCTACCAGGAACAGATACCGGACGATATTATCGAAACTGATTTAGAGGGTACATGTACGCTCATCATGCGGGTGAGGAGAAGACACAAGGATCCTCAGAAGTTCAACTTTTGTTGCAAGAAGAATGTTACCTCTGTGCACTGCGGCAGCATCTACTGCACTTCTCCCCAAGTGAAAAAAAAGAACCATCTTGGAGCTGAAGGAGATGACAGAATGATTACTTCGTTGACAAGTAAATGAAAAACATAATGACCTGAGGAATCATGTCCACAGCATGTTCCAACATCGCGCCCTGTAAAAGAAAGCAATTATGCCCTTCTTCACGATCCTCATAGGTTGAACAGCAAAGTCGCATCTCTGAACAGATTCTTTGATGAGACACCATAATAAGTCTCATCATATTGCCCGAGAGGCTTCCCAACTTTTACCCCAGGTTTGAACATGCTCAGACTAAAATGGAAACAAAAAAGAAAAGAGCATGCTCGGGCTAATCTTGGAGAACATCTCAAGTTGCCTTGTATATGTCTATGATGTGCCTTTCTTGAGAGACAACCTAGATGTGACTTGATCACATTGGTACATTGCAATGGCAAGATGAAATTGCAGTCAATTTCAGGAAAAAAGGGCGGAAAGAAGTAAGCCCAAATACCAATCAGGAGGAGAGCCATTAAGGAAGTCGGTTTTACAGTTGGAAACAAACACATCCTGACAACAAGCGAATATGAACAGTTGACCTTACTCAGGAGCAACTAAGGGAAGTGATTTCCATCGAAGTCGTGACATGATCTTCAAAGATGAACACCGGCTAATGTAGAAAGGAAACTCAATGTCGGTTGAAAATAAAGACTTACATAATAAGCATGATCTTGTTAACACCATAAAGAAGCATAATGTGGTCCTTTACAATAGTCCTTGGTGATGCCTTCCAGGCAAAATAAAAACATATCTCAAGCTTATGTGTAATCCTCTTATCCTAAAGTAAGTGTGTTTTTCCCGAATTCCATTCTCTTTTCTGCTCTCTGCTTTTTCATCCTTGCATCCATCGAACCCCTCTGCTTTAGTCATAGTTGACCTTGTCAATTGTGTTGTCTTGTATCAGAGAGACGAGTAACTGAAGTCTCATTGCTTGAAATCCTCTCATACGATGTGATGAAATAACATACCATCCCACTTCATAAAGGACCAAGTTAAACCAAGTATGCTCTATGGTTAGCATTCGTAGTGGATTATCCATGTCCAAATCACGACTCGAATGCATTTCTTTGGAGAAGAGTACACATTTCAAGAGTCCCTTGGGATTTGTTTGGTCTGATAGTCTTTCTGATACTTGGTGGAGCCAAAACTCCCCCGGGCAGATAGGGAATTAAGTCTAGGCACAGTCTCAGCCAGACACATCATTACAACGCATCATCCTTAGCTTCCTCTCCTCTTATTATTCAGTCACTTCTAAGCCTATACATAGGCTTAGGATAATCAGAACCGCAACTCAGAAACCTTTTATTGTGATCATCAAATCCCGAAGAGAGCCTAATTCCATTACTTCTTTCATTGATTGAGTCGACTATTCAAAATTATCATCACCTTAACATAATCACCTCGCACAATTTAACAAAGTAAAAAAGAAAGTGGAGTGTAGTGCTAGGAATCAAGAGAAGTAAAAGATTATGGCTAACCCTTTTGCATCAGTCGAAGATCATCTAAAGAGCGTTCATCTGAAAATTACTGGTGTCTCAGGTTGACTAATTCTATGTCAAAGATAAGAGTGCCCAATGTGGAGCCTTCACCATTAGCAAGACGAGTTGGATTAAAAATTGTTGTAAACAGCCTCTGCCTGTCAAAGAACTGTAGAAGAACTAAATCATGTCAATTGAGAAGTAGCTTAGAACCTGAATATCATTATCCTGTCAAAACTACAAGGAAAGAAATTCTTTATCTAAAATCACGTTATTCTGTAATGTTCCAATTAACTAATTGGTGAAATGGGTGCTCTAGTATCTAGAAGCCCAAATATCTATGGAGGGAAAAGAACTCCAAGAGGGCACAAAATAAAAGGCAACACACCTTCAACAATTTTAACAAGACCAAACTGAGGCACATATCAAGCAGATTTCAAAGATAAACCTTTAGGTGCTCACAAATTGGCCTGAACAAATAGTGAAAGAGGTGAAAAAGAGACTATGAAAGAGGAATTGGGACATGGATAACATACATTTGGTGGTATTGGTTCTTGAGATGTGCTCTGGTACCCTTGTGATGGCGGAATAATGACTCTACGGATACCACCTACTTTCATGGATTTCACGGCTGCTTGAATCCCTGAAATAACCTGCAAGTTTAATTTTTGCACATTACAGAGGACCTATGATGCAACCATGGTTGGCAGGATTGTACTGTCCTAAGATCCAGATCTGGCTGAACGATCTGGATCGCTGGTATGCTGGCTGTTGGGATCAGTGTGGGATCACCATCCGGATAGTGTAGGATCTTGATCCCACCTCCAATCCTGATGATCTCACATTGCAAAGAAAATTGAAAAATCCAGGCAAAGAAAGAAAGTTTGGCTCAATTTGGCCTACTGCAAGACCCTATTTTATGTGAGAACATGTTCTGCAAGTGGCAATATTGGAGCATCAGACTTTGAAGAAACAGGTGAACTTCATCTTTAGAAGATTGAAGCAAACAAATGGAGAGGCAGGCTCTGGTGGGCTTTGATTCATGGAAAATCGATGCTTCGCAAATTTACAAAAAAGGTTTGTCCCTATTACTTAAGGAAAATAGTCAAAAGAAAATGTTTTCATCATCACCAACAATCTAAACCTTGTTGATGATGGAAATATTTTTTGCTCATTAATTTTTGTAAGCGATTTAGGTGGTCAATTTTAGGAAAAGATTTTCCAAATTGTTGATTTTCCACGAAACGAACCGCTAACATACCAATGAAATGGATTTGCAACAAAAGGCTTTTCTGCTGATTAAGAACATGATAGTGAATTAGAACTGGAAGGAGACAGAGAATCTTAGCCTTTCATTCCTGCTATTCCTATTTTGTGGTGTTGCAGAGAGGTGGGAAGAAATGAGGGCTGGGGATGTGGAGAGTGGTAAGAACACGATAGTGAGCAAGAAAAGTTTTACTAAAGAACTTGAAGTTCTTGACAGTTCCAATTATGGTCGAGCAGAATGAGAGAAAAGATGTTAACTTACATTCCCCGAACCAAGTTTGAAGACAAAAGGAACTGAATCCCCAGTACCGTCTTTGTGATCGTATGTGGAATCGAACCTCCATCCTTGTTTTGCGGCCAATCTTCCATAGTAATGTACAGCAACCTTCGCATCCAAAATCTAAAGTGAGTTGATTGATTTGCGGAGACTCTCAGGTAGCTTCTAGCTTATCATGCAAGTTTACCAACATAACGGAATATGATCCGCAAAAGCGATACCATGAACACAGAGAATACTACACAATTATCAGCAATGCACACAGCACGGTACTTTCCAATCTGAAAATACGATTAAAAGCTACAGATTGCAGTTGACATTCAGAGGACACATCCGACAGCAAAACGATGTTTATCAGTCTAATTTGGGTAACGACAAATAAAATTGCAAGGGTAGTGTACGGTGCTCATCCTCACTGGTTCTTCTTACTTCACTGGGTTTTCTAACACACTCTGTCCAAGTACAGGAATTGCTGTGAAATAGCCATAATTTAGAAACGAAATATGGGTCCTTTGCTTTCGGAATACTGGACTTCCCAGGTTAAATGTCGAAAATTTTCCTCTGCAATCGGTCTGGAAGCATGCTTCCATCAACTGCAATTGCGATTGTTGGTTGCCTCAACATCAACATCACGATCAACACATTGAGAGAGAGAGAGAGAGAGAGAGAGAGAGAGAGAGAGAGAGAGAGAAGAGACCTCGTCGCCCATAGAAGGAACCTCTCCGGAGCCAATCCGAAGGTCCAACACCCTCACGCCGCCGGAGTTTGGGAGCTCGAAGAACTCGGGCGACGCGGACTTGGAAGGAGAAGCAGGGACGAAAAGTGGGAGCGCGAATGACCCAAACAAGGCGCTCGAGCTGAGTACGAAGGAGACCTTTCTGCGAGAAGGCGAGGTCGAAGCTGATTGATTCGTTCGGTGAAGTTGATGATGATAATTCGCTCTCGGGGAAGATGAGCCGAGGAGGCTCGCCACGTGGAGAGGCGCTCCTGACGCAAAGCACGGCATCGCCGCCGCCGCCGCCGTTGAGATTGAGTGAGTTCGGGATTACCGTTACTCGTTGGCGACAGAGCTCCGCCACTCAACTGTTATCCCAGGGAAAATTTTAGTAAATACATGGAGTAAAATTATAAAATTGAACATTTTTGGGCCATTTCAAAAGTCACTATAATTTTTCCAGGCGAATACTTTTTAAACATATTTAACTAATAACATTTTCGTGGCGATTATGATTAGGCCTGTCATTAGTGTAATAAAAAAAAAACTAATTTGTTTATATTGGATGTATACTGGATCTCATCTTCATGACGATCGATAGAACCTTCGAACAAAGGTTGTGATGGCCATAGAGATGCTGAAATGAGGTTAGTTTGGTACTTGATAATGAGAAATCTGATTCGGTTGATTATGGTGCTGGGGAAGTGACAATGCGAGGGCTAGTGTACCTCATTTCTTGAAAATTGTAGGCTTTACTAAACATAATGAAAAGAAATCGAGAGAAAAAAGATGGATGTTGAAGAGAGATTATGCCCTATTCAAAATCGCCCAAGACTCAACTGGGGTTGGAAGAGAGAGAGAAAAGGGTTGTTCATGACTCTTTGCGAGGAGATTGAAAATCTAATTTTACCGTCGAAAGGTTATTCCTAGTGATTCGACTCGGTCGAGAACTTCATGACTTGGCCACAAGAAGGGCTGTTCTTGTATCATACTATTAATCTTCAATCATACTCACACTAGTTCTTAACCGCATACTTTGAGGGTCATCCGCAAAACGCCTGATCAAGACTTCGCTCTGCACAACTCTTATGATACAAATAAAAATCTCTTTGTTTGACCAAAAAAGAAGCATTTATGGTGTCATCGACCGAGTTTGGCAAAATCTGCTCAATCTTGAGCCCCAGTAAGAGCATGCGTAGAAAGAGAACCCGCGAGCGATGCCTTCATAATCTATTGAAAGTATCAGCTGCAGATGCCATGGCAAAAGCCAGAGGAGTAAGTCGAGCTACCGTAGAAACGCACAAACTAAGACAGAAATTCAATTCAAACATCATACCAGTTCCGACAGCCGTATCCATGTCGATAGTGTGAGAAACCAAGCCTTTGGTAATGTGCTTGCTATCAGGAGATGATACGACAATGGCGGTCTTGGAATGCCAAGTCCGTAAAGAACTCTCCAGTTTTTTTTTTTTTTAAACCCTCTTGTCGAGTCAACAATCTCGAGATCAAGATTCTTCATTGGAGGGGCGAGAAGTCTCTCAGGTCTTCATGAATGATGACGTTCTACTCAAAACAACAGAGTTGATTCAGGGAAAACCAGAAATAGGAATACACGATTGTCAGATTGTAATTCCTGCACATGCAACATTAAGCAAAGACAAAGATATTGAGACTATACCTCCTCACAGCGGAGGGCCAACTTCTTTCCTCTTGAATGATTGATCTTTCCTAGAAATAAACTCCAGTTATCAGACCAAAGAAGGTCCTCGATGTTGAAGTTTGTTTATTAAAAAAAAATATTGCCTTTTTAATCCCACATAAGATAAAAAGAAGAGCGCATTAGTCAGAAGGCTATTATAGTCTTTCAAAATAAAGAAATGTGCAGGTGCGCTAGCCCTCACTATACTCGCGTGCAAGTGCGCGATTATTAAGCGCACTTAGCACTTTTGCGCAGCCGCGAGTAATAATCAACAATTACATTCTTTTTAATTGCAACGTTCTAGTGAAACAGTACGACTCTTCACTTAGAAGTTGCGATTATTTTTTATATTAATTTCAAATTTTAATTGATTAATTATGTCCAATAATTGTAACTTTTCAGGCTTAACAGTTTGGACGTGAAATATTGCTTTCTTTCGAGATAGTAGTTTTAAACCTTCGAAAAGTTGTAATCTTTCATATAAAAAATTATTTTCGAAAATTGAAAAGGTGCGATTGAATAAACTGTTTTGGATACGAAGAGTTGCATGTAACCACTTTTCGGACGCGAAAATGTGTGTTCATTTCTCGTGATATATTCAAGTGTTCTGTTCATTTGGAATATACAATTCTTCTTCAATTTTCGTTTTCAAAAACAAGTGAATCATAGCCTTCATTTTCGATTGTTTCCTAGAGAGTTCTTGGAGAAATATTAGAATTGCTATCTAATATTCTCGCTTGAGACTCTGTTGTATCATGGAGGATTTTTGCTAGTAACCATAGCAACTTGTGGGGCAAATAATTCCTTAAAGAGAGTGCTATTACGCCTCAGAGTCTGATTCCTTTTTTCATCCCATTTTATCATATTTTGCCAACACTCGATACCAAATACCAGGTTCCACACGTGTTTCCTTATAGTAATTTTCACCTCCTTCAAATCAGAAGGTACCAACGAGAAGGAGGGCATCTTATTTCCCTCAAACTTTAAAGAACAAAGGTTTGGACATTAATCTCAGCATCATATAATATTCTGCACTGTCTCAAGACTAAACGCCTCGTTACCTTACTTAATATCTTGACATTTCCAAGGACTTGCACTAACTTAGTTCCAAGTTTTCGAGTACAGGACACTTGTCGAGCAACGTTTGGAACATTTCATCTGTCAGTTCGGCGTCCCTTAGGGCTATCAACTTTAAAGATTTACAGGTGGCCAAAGACAAATTTAAGGGCAAGGTTTATGTCACTTTATACAATGCAAGAATGTCTGAAGATTCGGTGCGTCAACTTGGATACTCTTTGTTAGAGAAAGGGTATAATGGTCTTTGGGTTTATTATGTATATATAGATTGAGTTTTATTAATAAAAATTATTACGTTCACTGTTTACATGGCATCAGAGCACTGAAACCCTAAACCTAGGTTACTGCCGCCTTCGACCACCCACCGCCAACCACCATAGCCGTCAATCTTCCTCCTATTCACTACCAATATACTGCGACTCGTCAGAAACCCACGATCTGAGGTCGGTCCACCGTCCCCGGCGAGCCAAGATCTGGCTTTGCCTTGCCCGGCGTCGCTAAGCCGGCGAACCCTAGACTCGATGTTCCTGAGAGGGCGTCATGCAATCTCGGTGAGTTCAGATCTAAGGTCCCTCCCGGTGTTGCCTGGCATGAGATGCTCCTGTAGCTTCAGTTTTCTTCTTCATTGGAACTGGGTACTCCTCTTTTCCTCCTTGGTGGTGAATGAACGAAGACTTTTTTCCTCGTTTCCTCCCCCCCTTTTTCTCTTCCGTGTTTGTTCCCTTTCTTCCCCTTTTGCCTCCCTCCTTTATTTGCCCCTCTCTTTTTCATCTTTCTCTTCTGATCTCCCCTCCCCCCCTTTATTTCTCCCAGGGGACTTTTTTTTTTTTTTTGGTACATCTTTTGGTGGAAGCAAGTTTGCACCAGCTTCTTTTCAACTTCCTGCATCTCGTACTTTCTTTGATGACCAAGTAGACTTTTTCTCAGACTTTCTTTTGGGAGACCGAAGTTGAATTAACGTTCTTTTCCTACCAAATTTATTGATTGAAACTTTCAATGTTTGACCGAGACTTTTGGGTCCCTTTTTTATGGGTGATTGCTAACGCTGTTTGTTTGCTCGTGCTGATGGTTTTCGGGATGTTTGGTGGATTTTTTGGGAGATTTTTTGGGCTTTTTTGGGTGCTAATAAAAGTTGTTGCTGTTGATTCATTGTTGGATGATTGTAGTTGGAATTATTGCAATAGATAGGTTGGTAGTACACTAGATGCTCTATATGCCACTTTTGATTCTCTGACTGTGACTTTTTTATTATTGATTTGTGTGGAGTTGATTTAAAGTGTCACCAATTGCAATGACTGATCCTGATAAGAGTGGTGACAGTGTGACTGAGGTAATTTCTTCTTCGTCTTCCTGAATTACTGAAAAGCTTTGAGGGTATTACCACTTTAAACAATAGAAGAAGATGTTAAAGTTTTCTTGACGGGTAGAAATTGGGCATATACACTTGACTGGAATTAAACCCTGCTAATGCTGCAATTTGGATGTTATTGATGCACGTTTTAATGGGTCAGCTTTTGAACTCATATGGAGAGTAATATTATTCAGAATTTGGTCACTCATATTGATACAATTAGGGAATTGTGGGAGTATTTAGATGTATTCTATCATAGCTAGAAGAATTTTCTAGATATGAACTATCACAGGAGTTTCTCCGTCCCTGAGAGTAGGACGTTCCATTGATCATCCTTTGCTGATTTTAATAGAATATATGAAAAGTTTT
>JAGVVM010005548.1:0-11255 GCA_019149425.1 Psidium friedrichsthalianum | reverse complement strand
TTGCACCCACCCACTCATATTGTTGGGTAATTTCATTGTATTGTCAGTCACAAAGAACAAGACGACGATATCAGGAAAATGGAAAGCTTTCTGATCAATCGGATCGGTGCTGAGTCGGGGCTCAGCGCGCGTTCTTCAAATCCTGTAGCACTTCATAAGAGCAATCCTCCAGTGATCCTTGTTTTTTCTCACCTTGCCCTTTTTAGGGGCCGTGGTCGAAGGGCGACCCTTTGTTTTCCCGGTTCCTTTTCTCTCCCCCTCACCTCTCGCTCCAGTTCAATTTCAAAAGAGTAGAGTATCTCCGGTCCTATAAGAGGGTACGCAAACGGATAGGGAGAGCCAAGTGCTGAAATTATTAAAAGTTTTCCTTCCTGATGTTCGATCAATGGCTGGAGAAGGATTCATCGGCGCCTGGATAACTCTACTAATTAACAAAATGGACGGGGCAATAAAGCGAAAGGTGACGTGCACGTGAGAGAGAGGGGGATTAATTGGTTTCTCATGGGGGGTTAACCCAACCCGTGGATACAAGAAAAAAAAAGAGGAAAAGCAATTAAAAACTTTCAGATTATGTGAGGTTGATAGGTTTTAAGAAGGGAATTGGGGGGGTAATTAAAGAGAAGAAGTTCTCTGGAGGGGGGAGGAGAAGAGAGGGGGGGGGGGGGAGGAGGGGGAGGGTAAAAAAAGTTTTCGGAAACAAATTTTCAGAACCGAAAAGCGACAAACAGTCATTCAATAATCTATTTTCAAGGGAGAGGTAATGGAGGATGCGAGAACTCTCGGGGAGGGCGATGACTCATTGAAGAATTAAATATGCTCGTGGGAGAAAGGTGTTGATTAGGGGGAGGAAGGTTTACTTTCGAAAAGGAGGGGTGCCAAATTCAATTCAAGCCAAGCCCTTTAAATTCCATTTTCCAGGTGGCCACATTTTCGAAATTAGTGAGCATTCCCATCTAATGTTTTAAATAAATTACATTTGAGTTGGCGGAAGAATGAGTACCTAGGGGGAATCACGTCAAATATTTTAAGGGGGCAGTAAAAGTGAAGCTAATTTGGCATCAAAAAAAAAAAAAATATATTCTTTTGATTTAGTCGCCTTAGTTTCAGTTGTTGCAAAAATGAATAGAAAAATGTTCCAAAGGGACAATATTGTGAAAATCGCTTAGTAGATAGCCCGAAGCCAAAAAAAGTGCATCGGGTCCCTAGTTTTTGAGCCAAGTGAATTTTTTTTTGCTGTAGGGCATGGGTTTTGAGTTTTAAAAGGGTTAGTCTAGTGAGGGTTTGGTTTCCCCTTTCTTCAAACAATGGGTTCATATCTGGGTCATTCGAACCAAACTAAGATATTTTGGGGTTTTATGCACAAAAAAGAGAACTTAATTGGGAACTGCGAGGAGTTATTTATTTGGCGCATGATGTCGCATGTGCCATAGAGTGCAATTTTGTAGGCTTTAAAATTGTAAAAAGACAGCGTTAAGAGGCAAAATGGGCTATTATAATTCGTTAATTGCCCTGTAAAATACAAAAGTGGTGAGAAAGTCGTGGTTAATTAGGATGTGCAAGTTGACTCTGAATTGTGTCAACATAAAAGTAGCGGAGATCTAGTAGGGTATGCGGAACGGGGGGGGTAAGGGCATGTTGCGGGAAAAAAGGGCGAAGGCAAAAAAGGACGGGTGCGGAGGTGGTCGGGCAGTCTTTGGGTGTCGGTCGGTTAGAAGGTGTTGCCGTGGAGGAGCGATCTCCGGTGCGTCGGGGACTGGGGATGAGTGTGCCAGGGAGGTGATACCAAGCTAATGGTGGGGGGGGTGGCGATCGCGTTGCTCCTTGGTCAAAGTGCCGATGTCAGTTAGGGGGACAGTATCTTGTATCGACGAATGTGGGCCGGTAATAGGGCCATATTTCTGACGGACGCGTCGCGCGCTCCCTGCTTGCTTGCGCGTAACTTTGTAAGGGGGGGGACTACGGACGGTAAGGGAGCCGCAGACGGAAGTAGGGGTGGACAATACAGAAACGAAGGGTGAGCAACTTCGAAGCAGAGCAATTCTCGGGACCTTATAAGCTCTATACGCAAAATAACAAAAACAGTGCCACGAGCTGCGAGGGAAGTGAGCGAGGAAGGAGTGAGGTGCAGTGAGGGCGGGAGACACAGACCAGACACAGAAATACAGCTGAAAAAGAGAATGAAGCAGAGGGGCGACGGATATGTAGGGTCGAATCAAAGATTTTTTTTTGATATTTAGTCCTTTTGCTTAAAATATGGGTGACACTTCGGGCGAGAGGAGACGTTGACAAAAGTAGGGGGGGGGGGGGGGGGTGACGGGGGGGGGGGGATGCGGGGTGTGGGGAGGAGAGAGGGGGGGGGGGAGGGAGGGAGGGGAGGGGGGGGGGGGGGGGAGGGGGGTCTCACAAGGCGGGAAATTGGGGTAGGGGAAAATTTGCTCAAGCCTCGCATTGCAATTAAGGGGCAATTCTTTGGTTATAATAAAATTAAAGATCAGCGAAAAGGAGGAGGGGGTAGAGAAATAGAGTACATTGCTCTTGGGGCAACTCTGGGTTGAATGTGTTGCTCTGACTAAAGGGGGCGACTATCATGAGTCGAGATCACCCCCCCCAAACCCCCCCCACCCCCAACCCCCCCGGCATCGACTGAAGGGCTTCTAAGGGCTCTTGTCTGAGGTCTATTTAGAGTGAAATCAAGTGTTGAGTATAGAGTTCCTCGAGGGCGACATTTCATGATTCGGAGGAGCTACGTACTGGAAGTCTTCTGAGTAGCTCTTGTTGAGGTGTTTAAGAGTGAATGCAAGTGTTGAGATAGGAGTTCAAAAGCATCATGAAGGTCTAGACAAACATGAAGAAAATAACCGTCCATAGCATCATCATTTCGTGCGGCCTTGAAAAATGCGAGGTGCGCGTCAACGGCGCTTTTCCACAAGACTGGCTTGCAGAGTGTTCGGTGCAGCCGGCAATGGCCGATCGTTCATTGGAGTCCATATTTCTTGATATAATTCTTGATTATTCCTTGGAGACGCTACGAGCTTACTCTTCCGTAGCCGTTTGCTTTTGCGTTTTAGTCATAGGGTTGTAACATTGAGTCGACCTCCACTCTTTTGACCAACTCTTGATCTTTGAGCTCATTCTGAGTCACATAATTGAACGCATGGAGGATGACACGTTTAAGGTCTTTTCTAGATCTCATATGATATGGATGAGTGGTATATTAATTTGCTTAGTTTACTAGATATAATGCTGTTTGACTTCGTCGCCATGAGTCTACCTTCGGCCGATTCTAGAATAGGTTGTTTTAGGTTGATTCCAAGCCTGGAATTCATATATGTTAGTGTTAGGATGATGAGGATTGGTTTAGGCTGGAAATTGAAGGTTTTTTGCACATTTTGGTCTAAATTTGGCTTCGCTAGCAAGATTCCCCAATGAGTTGGCCAAAATCACGACCTTCCGTTCGTCTTCCACGGCCAACCACTGACCAGTCAACATTAGTTGGCTAGCCAGTGGACTGACGTGGCATGCCACATTAGCAATCAGTTGTGATAATTAGCCTTAAATAAAAAAAAATAATAGATCCAGCAGACATGATTTGGCCACATGTCGTGAATTGATTTTTTTGAAAAAAATCATTTTTTGAAAGTAATAATTCATTTATGAAATAAAAAATGTTTTTTTTCCATTCAGTGGCCGATATAGAGCCATGTTGTGTCTCTTGAGCCATAGGATTAAATGGGCGTCAAATTAGAAAATCAAAAAAATAATAAAAAATTTCAAAAATTCTGATTAAAATGCAAAGTGAGTCTTTTTGCCCCGGTTGGACCCATTTAGGTTTGGATTGGGCTTTTGCGTCCATGGGTCGAGTCACCTTGACCAGTCCTACCAAATCGTTACTTGGTTCAAGTAATTAACATGCAAAAGATTTTTAAATTGGAGTCGCCACTAATTATTTATGGTAGGTTGATTAGATGCCTAAATAAAATATTAGAAAAAGCACTTTATTTTTACAAACTAGAGATAATGAGCTTGGAGACTTGATTACACTAGATTACTCTAACGTCCTTTCGATTACCTTTTTATTTCATGAAAAAAGTTTGATCAAGCAAGTTTGATTAAATCTTAACTTAAGTCACTAACAAAGGTTATCAGATGGAAGCTCAAATAATTGAATTAAAAACTCAGTACTCAAGATAATTAGTGAGAAGCATGCGTCAGGCAATCTTCTCTCTTTTTGGTTTTAATCTATCGTAAGATCACATTTGAATTTAATTAAACTACATTACTAACTCTTTATGACAAGAAATTAAAATTAAATCAGTCCTAACATGCAATCTAAATGATGAATTTAATTAATTAACCTAAACATGTGACTCTAAGTGACATGGCACATATGATATGTAATGCATAATTACATGACAAAGATGATTTTTTATTTTAATTTTCAGACTTAGTTATGGCCCTAAAATAAACTATGCCTAAAAGATAGTTATCTTACACAATTTAGGATTTAAATTGACTTAAACCCTAACCCATTAAAGATAAACTATTTTAGACATAATTATCTATATAAACATGCATATTCTAACCTAGAATGAAATATAATCTAATTTATTAAAAAAATCGATTAAACAATTCTATCTATATTATTTTATCCTAGAATACAATTTAATTTAAACATGTCAATTCTAACTATATGCAACAATCATCTATATGCAATATTTTTAGAGATTGTCAACATGCATTTACATATTGCACAAAGATAGCAATCCAATTAGCTCAATTCAAATATGGAAAGCCAACCAATTAGATATGCAAAGATAGCAATCCAATCAAATAAGCTCAAAAATTTCTTTTGAATTAAGTTTCGATCTAAAGCCCAATAGATCAACCCTAAAAATTTGAAATACCCGTGATGGAAATAGTTTCATCTAATGCCTTATAGATAGAATTAAATCCACATGTGTGATTGTGAATTAGGAAAGATTTCCTAATTGATCACTTGTGACTCAAAAAGATTACGTTAGATGACTCTATGCACCATATTGGTAATCAAATATTCAACTCTTTTGAAAGATAAGAAATTACCTAATTTTTGAGATTGACTTTCCAAACTGAACCTCGAAGAATTGGCTTACGAATGAGGCCAACTCAGGGATGGACTTAACGAGGACTGCTAGCGCACATCAAGTTGCTCTCGAGTTCATAGAGCTACTCATATGACGACGACTTATCATAGTGAAGTCAGCTACAACATGGTTTTCTTAAGGACTTTGAGCAACAAATCTTGTTGGAATGTCTGTAAACAAAGAGAAAAAAGCTTGTGGGATCTTGTTGAGGCACTACTGCATGAAAGAGGAGTGACCAAAGCTTGTGGACTTTCGGTAAAATTTCTCTCGCATGTTTGACCGAACTCTTAATCAACCTCCAACACCTAGACTTTTGCCTCTAGCTTAAGATCTGCAAAAATTTCATTGACCTAGTGAGGAGAGCGACAAGTCTGTCTGGAGCATTGGGAGGAGTTAGTCTCGATGAAACTCGTGTGGCAGTAAGACAACGAAAGAAAATCAGTAGCTTCGTGGGGGGTTTCTGGGGATGGCTATAAGTCATCGCCAAATTAGCCTCGTTATGGATCTGTCAAACCAAAGGGAAGGCAGTGGATGGTCGAGATATAAACCACGCAAGACGGAGGCTAGTTATTACTCTGGATTCGTTGGAGACCCAAGTCCATCGAAGAAGAAAATTCTCCTCTTCAAAATCTCTTCCTTTCTTCTTGATTGATAATTCTCTCTCTGAAGCTTTGGCTTTTCTCCCTTCTTTTCTCAGTGGCTCCCTTCTCTCAATTATTTCTCTCTTTCTGCTATGTTATGAATGAATGAATTGCCCCACCCCTCTTTCTCTGTGTTGTGCCTACCTTTATAGGCAAGTAAGCTTTACTTAAAAAAAAATAGCCGATCTCCCTCCCTTGCTCAACAAACTTAGTTGATATCTTAGGCTTTGCTAAACTAAATCAAGTAATATCCTTATCTTTGCTCAACAAAATCAATTAATATCCCTACCATTTCTCAATAAAATCAGCCGATATCTCTGCCTTCGCTAAACAAAATTAGCTTAGTTCCAAAATATGTAGAATACGTATATGAATAAGGATATTTGGAAAAATGATTTTTCTTTTGAAAATTTTCTTTCTCTTTGGGTTATCTCAATCAAATTCAAAGTATCCACCGCTGGTCTAAATACAACTGCATGAATGCAAAAAGTAAAACTATACTAAAAGTGCAGACCATATGAAAATGATTTAAATATTTTTTGTTAGAGATTAAGGTTAGTCTCTAATTTTTTTATGCATTTTATGATTAAAAAAAGAACAAAAGAAAAAACAAAACAAAATTTAGGTGTCAACACCTGCATGAACCCTTTAGACTTTAGAACTTACCTTATGTAAAATAAGATGTAATCCAATCACAAGCAAGTGGACGATTCATGCTTGGGGGTCTGAAATAATTAAATAACAACAAATGAGATAAAATTTTAGCGAGTTAATGACTTAAGCCTTGATTAGGAGTTCAACTCTGCTCGGATGCACCTAATCGTGCAATGCATTTCAGTATTCACAAGCATGTTATCACATAAATTATAGGGAATCGAATATTACCTTGACACATGGTCGACATGTCTTAAATCATGATATGTAAAAAGTACACAACACGATTGAACACTCATTAGCATCTCATACTCAGTGCACTCAGATGTTTTCAATTATTAGTACCACTCAAGCATTCATTCGATCAATTACAGTCGATCAATGGCACGCTCGTACCCACACAGGGGTCTTCTGGCTCAATTGGGCATTTATTCGATTAATTACGGCCGATCAAGGGTACACCCTTTACCATACGTAGGTCATCTAGCTTAACCAGGTATTTATCCATTCAATTAATTATAGTCAATCGATGGCATGCTCATCTTTCTACGGGGGTCTTCCAACTTTTCCAAGCAATTATCGTTTTGATCAATTGTGGCCGATTAAGGGCATACTTGTCTTTCTACGGCGTTCTTCTGACTTATCCAGGTAACTCATACACTAATGCAACTCTTGCGCTCAAAATGCAGTAGCTGAATTACATGTACAATTCATTTATCAAAAATAGCCATTCAATTTATATTACAGTTTTCAATGTCGGCATTATAAATTCGAGCATGAACTAACTCAAATTAATATTAGAACTAATTAAAAATATTAATAAAAATTAATATTTAATTTTCAAAAATATAATTATTTAATAAGAAATATTGAATACATAGTAAACCACGATAGCCTATTGCCTAAATAGTGATAACTGACCACCTATTAATGATAGGTTACCACCTATATAGTGATAGCTTATCGTTCAAACCTTAATAGACTATCATTCAAACCATGATAGCTGAATTGGGTTTCTAGCGGTCCCGGACGCTCATTACATACATGAAAACATGTCATACACGCAGCGGAGGAAAATAAATTCAAACGGCACCGCAGTTCGTCTTAGAAATCCTCGTATACTTTAATCGAAAATTGTACTTTCTAAAGCAAGTTTAGAAACATACCTAGAGAATAGAGATTGGATGCGGCTCTGCTTCTTTGTCCTCAAGCCTAAGAGGAATCGAGCCTTTAGTTCAGACATGCCCTGACACCTATATCATTTGGAAGTAGAGATTCGGAGAAACGGCCCTTGGATTATGCTAGTAATTCTTGCGGCGTCTCAATCCGAATCCTTCGTTTTCAACCAATGAAAACACAACCTTTGTGTATCCGAATCGGTCGATTCTCAAGCTTACTTTCTCACGAAATCTGGCATGTATATATGTAACTCTCACAAGTTTCTAACCCTTGGAACCTTAGGCCCCTTACCCCTATTTATAGAGGATTAGAGAGAATGAGAGAATGAGGAGGAGGGGTAGTTTATACCACCCCTCCAAACTGCCTCACGTGGCAGCCAATGGGAGGCCGCCACGTGGGCTGCCAGTTAGCCACATAGCCAACTGATTGTTGGTCAAAGGCGGCAAGTTACCACCTTTGACTAGCCACGTGGCATTGCCCCATGGAGCAGTGGTCAAATTACCGCCTTTAACCAGCCCGTCGACGAGTCGTGGCCGCCTAATCGGGCAGCCCAAACGCTGTTGTTTTAGACGGCAATCCTTATCCATGGGTTCTAGACATTCTACGGTTGAAGTCCCTCAAGTTTCGTGATCAAATCACATTATTTGATGTGCCAAACGTCTGTGTCAAACGGATAGAAAATCCTATCATACTTTTGACTTTCTAGAGGATAACCTTTGTTATCTTTTCTTGTGGATAAGAAACCTAATCCAATGATGATGCAGGCATGATGTAACCATTACATTATCCATGACATCATCCTGATGTCATGCCTGTGTCATCAATTACGTCCTTTAGTAAGCTTTGGAAGGAGGAAACGAATCCAATCCGTTTTAACTCTTTTTAACTATCCAAATAGTCCTGTTGCATTCTCGTGACCTTGTCTTCATTATGGACATCGCCAAATGTCAATTAAGGCGTGTAACGTCCCTAGATTCACCCCTGAACTTGGCAGTGAGATTTCTCAAGAAATTGATCATCCCAAATCAATCCTTAGATCCCACAAACTGTGAGTAACGTCTAGCAACATATCATGGTTACCTAGTCAGAATGAAGTACGAGGACAAAGTGAACCTGTTAGCCTTGGTTTGGTGTTATTCAGTCCTTCTATCTTACCATGTCCCAATCAAATAGGGTCTATGGATATCTGAGTCAAACCAACAGATTCGATCATATGCACAAATCTATATGACATGCATTCGACGAGACTCCTCTCGACTTTTGCCTTGGCTAAGGGCTTTCTACTTCACCATCACGCATAGATTGCATTGGACACCAACCTCATCAAATGAGGAGACAGATCCCAATTATTGCCCACGCTTGTGACTTCGTATATGGAGGACTGTGGCCATCATGCACAGAGGCAGATCAGTGATCGGTCAATATCGTACTTGTGAACCATAGCCATCCAATATGCAAGCTAGCATTGCAGCTTAGGTCTGAGGACCATTAACACACCAGAGTCAAGAGTGATTGAGACATTGACCAAGCACGAAGCCTCCATATTAGTCAATCGCTCTATCATCATGTTTAGTGGATTCGATCGAACTTGTTTCGATGTAAACACCTGTGTTCCAGCTTAGATGTCTAACGTCCGATGGCTTGTGACTCGTCATCCTTATTGGACATCCAATGCTCAATAGCGAGGCTACGAACACACTGGTCTCCACTGGCTTATGGATGTCTAATCCACGATCCTTCAATTAAGAACCAATTTAAAGATCAGAGACCAACTAATGACCCCTCACACATATTCTTGACACCTCAAGAATTGGTATCGATTCTAACTAATCTGATGGACTTTATTCATCTAAATAAAAAGGGACAAAATGAATAAACAGGCGTCTTGCCATTAATACAATATCAATAGTACAATATTTATACCATATATGTGACCATCACATGATTACTTTAGAGCATACTCCTAACAACCTCCCACTTGCACTAAAGCTAACCTTGCTGATATCTTAAACCCATTCTATTAATGTGTTTCTCATACATAGCCTGGGTAACGCTTTAGTGAAGGGTTATGCTATATTATCCGTAGAGGCGATTTGTTACACGGTGATTTCGCCTCTCCTAACGATCTCTCGAATGAGATGGAAGTGCCTTTCCATGTGCCTGGACTTCTAGTGAGACCTTGGCTTCTTTGCTTGAGTGATCGCTCCACTGTTGTCGCAAAACAATAGGATTGGCCGCTCAATAACAGGAACTACTCCAAGCTCTGTGATGAACTTCTTCATCCAGGTGGCTTCCATTGCAGCTTCTGAAGCTGCCACAAACTCTGCCTTAGTGGTGGAGTCGGCAGTTATACTTTGCTTGGAACTTTTTCAGTTAACTGCTCCATCATTCATTATGAATACGAACCTAGACGTTGACCTAAAGTCATCAGGATCGGATTGAAAATCAGAATCCGTATATGCCTCAACTTTAAAATCTGCTTCTCCATATATCAAGAACAGATCCTTAGTCCTTCTCAAGTACTTAAGGATGTTCTTGACCACGATCCAGTGTTCTTCACTAGGATTCGACTGATATCTGCTTGTAATGCTCACAGCATAAGCAATATCAAGTCTTATACATAGCATAGCATACATTATGTTACCAATAGCCGAAGCATATGGTATCTTTGCCATTTTGTCTTTTCTCAGGGATTTTGGGACACTACCCCTTAGAAAGACGTATTCCATATCTAAAGGGTAACAACCCTCTCTTGGAATATTCTATATTGAACATTTTCAACACTTTATCTATGTACGTGGACTATGAGAGGCTAAGCAATTGTCTGGATCTATCTCTATAGACCCTGATGCCCAAAATGTAAGTGGCCTCTCCTAAGTCCTTCATGGAGAATTTCTGCGACAAGAACAGCTTGATGGATGATAATATTGGTATGTCATTACCATTCAATAATATATCATCCACATACAGGATCAGGAACGCAATAGCGCTCCCATTGAGCTTCTTGTACACACAGGGCTCATCCGGATTCTTCATGAAGCTAAACGATTTGATCACTTTATCGAATCGGATGTTCCAGCTCCTCGAGGCTTATTTTAGTCCATAAATGGACCTCTTAAGCTTGCACACCTTATGCTCTTCGCCTTTGGACTCAAAATCAGGTGGTTATTTCATATAGATATCTTCTTCAAGAAATCCATTAAGGAACGCAGTTTTGACGTCCATTTGGAATATCTCATAGTCCAAGTGTACATCTATGGCCAATAAAATCCTAATGGACTTCAGTATGGCGACTAGAGAGAAGGTTTCATCATAGTCAATACATTCTCTTTGGCGATAACCTTTTGCCACTAGTCTAGCGTTGTATGTTCCAACTTGACCCTTTGCATTGATCTTTCTCTTAAAGATTCATTTGCAGCCTATAGTTACAATACCTCCAAGTGGGTTAACTAATGTCCATACATCGTTGGAATGCATCAAGTCCATTTCAAATTTCATGGCCTCAAGCCATCTGTCAGAATCCTTATTTGACATAGCCTCTGTATATGACTCGGGATCATTTGGTTGATCACCGTCGTTTACCATAAACAGCGGTTGCATTTCATCAACCAAATTCCCATAGTAACATTCAAGATGGTGAGACACTCTCAAACTCCTT
>JAGVVM010005547.1:0-25257 GCA_019149425.1 Psidium friedrichsthalianum | reverse complement strand
GGAAGAAAGCTCTTTTTGATTGGATGATCCATTTGGCATAAAAGACAAGCTTAATGATTAAAGAGATAATCGAAAAGATTAGACTTTTTTAGGAACAATTTTTTTTCGATTGAAAGAAATTTACCGTTCATTCAGTAGAATAATACTTGAGAGTACAAAGAAGGATTTCCAAATTTAACTAATCTCAAATAATTGCATAACAAAACAAATATCAGAAAGCATATAAAAAAACATACCGTGTAGCTAAAAACGCACTATCATCCGTTAAGAATAGATATGTTGCCATAAACATTTGACAGTTGATTATCAGATTAAGTGATGACCACACGTTGAGATCTTCCATGCAATTTTGTAATAGCTTACGGTGCGTGTTTAGATTTGACATCCTTATCACCATTGCCGAGCAATATCACCAACATCAATATATTAAAAGAACATGGATCAAATACTTACAAAATACTTATAAAGAACTCTCAGATTTATATCAACATCTAGTTCTAGAGAGTAAAACTTTCAGATCTAAAAACTAAATCTAAATCAGGAGGGGAGAGTGGTCTAATCTTGGAAAGATTATGCAGCAATGCCATGAACATTTTCTCGATGGCTGTTAACTGGACGAATGACCAAATTGATCTCCATGTTCACCCAAAATCAGTAGCAAAAATTCATTCACATACAAAAACTGCCACCCAACATTTTCTCTCTTTTCTCGCCGATACACTTCTTGATGGAGAGCTTTCTCTCTCTTCCCCTCTCCCTCTCACCCTCTCATTCCATCCCTCTACCTCTCTGTCTCCCCATCTTCAAGTTTTTTTTTTTTCAAGGACAATTGAGGATGGCTGCACATAATGTTGGGTCGCAGAGAGCCCTCGAATGGTGGCATTCCGTGACTTGAACAAAATTTTAATCCTCCAAGAAAGGGGATACCCTAAAATGTTAATTACTCAATAAAGTACGGTCATGGTATCATTAGAGGTATTTATTCTTAAATCAATTGTATTGAAAAGTCAATTAATTGACTAGAGTGTAAATTAAACCTCTATAGTGGAAATTGCCTAGAACGTAATATATGATATTTGGACTAATTGAGCATTCTAATAATTATAGTATGCTATATGTTTGATTATATGATAATGAAGCTAATATTCTATGGTAATTAAAAATGTTAAGTAACTATAGAGAAAATCATAGTCTAATTTAAGGTTTAATATGCATATGTACATAATTAAGATAGTGGGGGCAAAATGGACATTTCATCCTCACTTATGGCCGAAATTTTCGTGGAATTTGTACCCAAAATCCACTCAAGTAACTTCTTGAATTTATCCCATTTCACTATTCATGCCACCCACTTAGGCAATGGGATTTTATGACAAAATGAAAATTTCACTCAAACTTGATTCTTCCTTTTTTCCCTAATTTACCGCCCTTTGGCTGAAAATCACTCCCTCTCACACTCTCAAGAACTCAAATTTTTACTTCAATCAAACACTCTCAAGGAGTTGTGGGAAGGATGGTTGATCTTGGGGTGTTCTTGAAATTTAAGGCAAGTCTAACATTTACTTATTACTCTCATATAATTTAGTATCGCTAGATATTGATTTATTTGAAGTATGTTATGGAAATGGTGTTCATGTGTTAGATTGGGTGAAAATGAGAAGGAAAAATGACTATGGCAGTTAATTGCAAAATTGTTCTGCAATTTCATCTAAACTGACCTCCGATTTTTACTATTTTTACACTCTCTCTTGTGAACCCCAAATGTCCAAGATCAAAACACGAAAGTTGTTTCTAACACCAAAATTTGTAACATATATTAATTTGGAAATTTTTGGAGTTAATTTGGTTGGTCAAAAGCCCTTACACCTACACGATTTTTATTCTGCAATAAATCTGGACTTACCCCATCGACTCTTTCTATTTTTGTACTGTCTTGTGTGAGCTCCAAACGTCTTACAATAAAACATAAAAGTACTCATCACATGCTAAAATTTAACATAAATTAATTCTAGAATTTTTAAAGTATCAATGATCAGCCAAAACGCCTTGCATGTTTATGGTTACTAATCCATTGTATAACTGAGTCTGGTCTAATCTCCAGTTCTTTCTATTTTCCTATCATCTTCTATGAACTCTGAATGCTTGAGGTCAACAAAAAATTAAATCACAACATCCTAAGCTATATCATATATTAAATTCAGAATTTTTGAAACCTATTTGGTCAGTTCTTTTTATTTTGCACTCGTACGTATCTACACGTGTTAGCCTAAGTCTGATCTTACCCTTGATGCTTATTATTTTTGTATGCCTTTCGGTGGACCCCTATTGCCTTAGCCCAATAGATGAAATTTGAAGCTAACATTTAAACTACAACATATATTAATTTGGATATTTTTGGAATAGTTTAAGTTGGGATCAAGACCATTCTTTTAAACAATTATGTTCTGTTTCAGAGACTGTAATTCGGTACTGCTTCCATGAATTATTGTGAATTAAAAATAAAAACTAAACTACCAAATCCATACAAAAGTTGTAGATAATACTCTTACCTATAACATATTAAAAATTTATAATTTTTGGAGTTAATTTACTGGGGTAATAATGAAGATTTCGAACAGCTTGCAAATTTGACCCTGCTTGAGTAAATCACGAAATTTGGGTAAAAATATTTAATTCGTGGGTCTAATGCTCAAAAATTCCAAACGAAGTTGATTAATGTTCTTTGGACTAGTACTCTGTGAAGTCTTGTAATTTTATGAAACTAATTAGTAATTTAAACATGGTTAACGATAGGGTCCAAATCTGTCCTAATATAAGATTGAGTAGAAATAAACCTTGCGTAACACATTGTACACTAATTTCTTATGAGATGCCTTTGCAAATTGAATTGTGCATAATATAATCACATCGCATATAATAATGTGTGTCCATGGTGAATGAGATTTAAAAGACTTGAAAACTTTTCCATCGGCTAGAGTGCCCCGTAAGAGCTACGGCTAGAGCCAGATGCAGGGAACGGGGGCATAACAGGCTGGGAATGTGCATTCATTCTCTCTTCTGGAAGGTGTGGGAACAGAGGAAAAGAGGCACAGCATATGACCATGTGCACCTTAAAAACCTGTGTCGGACCAGACTGCAGAGCAATTGCTGGCTGGCGGGGCTGCTACAAACCAAAGACGATCACGACACATCCCTTCTCTGCCCCCAGTACCAGATAAAATCCAACCGATCGTCCTTAACTTCCTCTTACACAAACCAGGTTCTTCGTAGAAACCCCCTGTCTCTCTGCCTCAGTTTCCATCTTTGTTCACCTGTTACATCTCTCCTCTCTCCCCCCCTGAGGATCCCCAGTTATTACACAGTTGACATTGGAGTTGTTCATATTCTGTGAGTCTAAAGCTAGACTTAGACTTCACATTCTTCCGAAACAGAGTTTTCTACCCATGATGGACAAGACAAAAACAAGAACCTAGTTGCCTACGTTATGTACACTCAAATCTGTTTGCACCTTTTACAAAAAAAAAAAAATTAGCCTATGTATGCGAAATGCAGTGGGCTGGAAATTGGCATAACCCTCAGTCACTTTTCTGTACTGAGGCACGTCTTCACATGCTGTGCCAATGAAGTTCACGAGCGTCTATAAGCCTACGCAGAAGAAATTAAATGTCCAGCAAGTGGGCTTCTCCGTGTCTCTCTCAGAACCCACACGTAGGAAACTAAGTCCCCACGCCTCAAGAACCACGTCAAGAGCATCAGAAGCAATCTGAACGAACTTCACGTCCACGAATGGATAGGAGTTCTCTGGGGTAACATAAATTCCTTGCCATGCACAGCAATGTCTCGCTTTCTTTCCCTGCAACGCGAGCGTGACAGAGACACCCGTGAAGTCAAGACTTGGGTCGGTCGATGGTTTCCTCACACTTTCCTAATCAAGAAAAAAACGTCGAAAAAACAAACCGCCCCACTTCGAGATCGCCGTGCATTCTGGAGGAACCGTCGGTATCACAAGGTCGTCCCTACAGAGGCACTCTCTCTCTCTCTCTCTCTCTCTCTCTCTCTCTCTCTCTCTCTCCCACACACTGTTTCATACGTAATAACATTACTATAATTACATGGCAAGCAAGCTCTAGGGTTTCGAAATTAAATTTATTTAAATCCAGGGTATATATTGGTAGGGTTGTAGTTGGTGTCAGAGAGGGTGTAATAACAGCTACATGGCAAGAGTAATTTCCAAAAAGAAAAAAGAAGTAGAAGAAGAGGAAGAACAAACATGGGACGCGTAGATAGTCTTAGCGATGTATAATAATCAACGCCCTTCTCTTTGGCTGTCTAAATGAATGCGTACATAAATCCTTATGCATATAATAACATTTGTATCTTGTCTTGAGTACTTAGTCAAGTTGAGTTGATTCTCTGGAGTTGGTGGCTTGCTTGGAGTCGAGAGAGAAGAGGCCATGCGTGTTTTTTGGAACTATTTGGGAGTTGGAACTTGATCTTGTCTTGGAAATCAAAGGACTGGGGGCTGTTCTCTTGATGCATATTGATGAGAATTTGACTCCGTGTGAAATTGAGCAAAAGGCTGCCGGATTTTGTTAACGATGCGACAATAATTAACAGAGGTAAAAAGGATATATCTGTTTTGGTTCGTGTATGTTCTAGCCGTTAGTCTTGTATGGGCATCGGTATGTCTTTATTCCATTCAAGTTCCTAGAGTCAAGTCCTTCTTTATGATCTCAAAATAACAAAATAGAAGTCATTGTGCAAACATTCTGATGGTCTCTATCTGTCTTATATGTTCCGAAGTACCTGTGAAGAGCAATGCTCAATAGTTGCGTCAAGTAGGGATTTGTCGAGACATGTCATAGGATTAATAGTAACTAGTTAAGAGGGGTGTGGTTGGTCTTTTTCAATTATCATTGTCAGACCTATAGTTAGATTCATTGTCCTCAATCTCTCGATGAAACTTAATTTCCCAGATACCGTATAAGGCGAACGTGTGTGCTAATATGCGCGTTATAAGAGAACTAAACTCGATAGATAGCGAGCACAAATTTACTTCTTGAGAGAATAATAGATCTTTTTTGGAATAATTAAATTGAGAAATCAATCAATACTCCAAAAGAAAGGAGGCCTTCGCCCAACAACTATTGCTTTGACCACTAAAAAAAAAAAAAGAAGAAAAGAAAGAACCAGAAAATCAAAGCAATCAGTGAGAGAATTCTTCCTTCATCCAGCTTTTTCTTAAGCTGTATCAGTCTATTTCACCTTTGGAGGATCACCAAGTCTGAGCTCAAGGTCCAAGTCCTCCATGGAACTGATCTTGGGCCCAATTTGAACATCTGATTTCAGAGTATAGCCTCCAGTAGATGAACACCGATTAAGAACGGTCAGCCAAGATGACTCCGTTGTTTTCGGCTTTTTGAGATTGATCGCTTCATCGCCGCAAGAACCAGTCGCTAGTGGACGGCGGCGGAAGTTAGAACTCAACCCCACGGATAAGGAGGTTGCACTGGACGAACCATCTAAACACTTGTATTCGTTCGGCCTTAAACTCTTTTGCACCTCAAGCCAATTTTTGTCCGATGAGCAGCGGATCTTCACAGATGCCGGATCGAGTAAAGAGCCGCTCCCAAAAACCTTTCGCCCTTCCTTGACAAGGACAGAATAATAAGGAGAATAGGCCAACTCTTCAGTACGAGTTAGTTTTTTTATCCGATGATGATAACCCTAAAAGCCTAGGTGAAAGGGACGGTGTGAAATAGTTGCTAGGGTTTGAATTGAGGTCATTTTGTGATCCAAATATGAAACAGCATCGGATTGGAGCTGATAGGGAAGAAGGGTACTAGAAAGACCGGCGTTCCGACTCTGGCTGGGGATTTCGTTGCTTTGATTGCTGAGAGCCGACTGCTTGAGCCTCGCCCTATCTCTCCTGTGCACATTCATGTGGCCTCCTAAAGCTTGAGCAGACCTGAACTCCCTATTGCAGAAGCTGCATGAGTAAGACCTCGGAGGCCACACGCACCCGAAATCCTCGGCAAAAGGCCTTCTCCTCCCACGAGTCGCTGCTGACCGGCATCATCCCCTGCCCATAGTGCGACTTCAGAAGACAGTGAATCCCCGTCGTCGACATCGAATACTGAGCTTGCTTCATCGATTGGCGTTCACGAAGAGCAGAAGAAGAGAAAAGACTATCAAAGAGAGCTGTGTAATTCGGTGCAAGAGTCTAGAGAAGAGTGAGCTAAATATAGAGATGATCAAGAAAGGAGAGGGAGTTTATTGTTTGTCTGAGATCATCTTGAATGCCATGATAGCTACTCTCTCTCTCTCTCTCTCTGGGGGGGAGAGAATCTGTTAAGAGAAAAGGCTCTGATGCAAAAAGTCTTCTTACTAGCTTTGCGGTGTGAAATTGCTAGTTTGGCTTTTGCAGCGAAGCTATGTCTGTTGGATTCTTTTGGTCATTTTTGCTATGCAGTCATTGTTTCATGCATGATTTAGGCAAATTTTCTGTAAGGGGGGTCCCATCCGGAGCAACTGTCATGCATTTGATCCCACGTGCTGGAGGAACGAACCACCCAATGATCTTTTCTTAAAGTATGTCATCATCAGGTAACTGTCATTCTTGGAATTAATTTAGTTTAATTACGTTTCCGTGGGTGATTAGTAGACGGGGTTACTTGGAAGACTCAACCAACTGCTTTGAACTTGGGGAGATTGATAAATTATTATTTTTGTGGGGGAAGTAGATCACTTTAGTCAAGATCTCGCCCGGGACAATCGAGCACTCGAGTACTAGATTGGATTCAACTCTTTAAATCTAAAATCTTGGTGTAGAATATGAAAGGTAGACAGGTTTTTCAATCCCCCAGCCGAAAAAAAGGGGAAAATAAAGGACTTTTAATTATTAGGGTCTTGTTCTGGGCAGAAAAATAATATTAGGGTTTTGTTCAGGTTATGAAGCATGGTTAATGCTGTAAATAAGGTTGTTAACCAACCATATACAAAATTGTACCAAAATTCCAGCATAAAAATGAATAATATAATGTACTTACTAGTGTTTGTGCGCGCAAAACTTAAGGCCTAATTCTGACAACCTGTTGATTGCGAGGCGTTACCGAAGCATAAGGGCTATTTCCGATCGCTCCTAAAAGTATGAGAACCAAAGCCATAATTTGTTGTTGATACCAAGTGTCAATGTCCGATGATGATTCAGCAGATTTCGGTGAAATTTGAACGGAAATTTCGACTAAGGACTTATATTGGAAACCGAAAATAGTACAAGAGCTACACTTTTAACCGAAGAAAATATAAGGACCAACTTGAAATCGCTTAATCTTCTTGCATAGAATAGTGTCAAAAAAATTATAAACCTATTGCATTGATGACAATTTAATCCTAAACCTTTTAATGTTGCCAATTTAATTCTAGACTTTTTGTCTTTGTGCGTCCTTTCGATTAATTTTTTATTTTATTTTTCGTTTCTTTTTTTTTTTTTGTCTTTTTTTCCTCTTACCTCTAGTTCTCGAATGGCTGGCCTCGCTGGCCACCAGAGATAAGAAGGAAAAAGGATATAAAAAATTAAAGAAAAAATTAATATAATAAAAAAATTATTAAAATTGAATTAAAAATTTCACTCCAACGTCAACTGTGTCACGTAGGTCTTGCTGCATCCAAGCCAGTAATATCTGGTCAAATTTAGTTGGAAAGACTAAATTGGCATAAATGTAAAAGGTTTGAGACTAAATTGGCACAAATACAATAGGTTAAGGACTTTTTTTTTCACACTTCTGTCCTTCTTGCACTTTTATAAACTGTTAGTTTGGATGTATGTATTTGGCCATGAATGTTGCATTTTTACACTTCTATTTATTGCCATTTAATTCATATATTACTATGAACTTATATGGTCCTTTTGATTGAGGCATTTGATCCATGCCACCCTTTTTGGAGTGAATTCACGTGCGTGCATCTCTAACTAAAGAATCGTCCCAGAAAAGATCCATTACCATCTTCATTAGTTAGAATGGAGAGTGACAATTAATTTACCTCCTCTTTCTCTATAAATTCAATCTGTTATCACTAGCCTCATAAATAAGAACCATGTCTCTCTTGAATTATTTCCACTGGAAGCTTCTGCGGGGCACGATATCATGAGATGAACTATTCTAAATTATATCGAGATTAATGCTTTATTTATTTCGCCAAAAATTAATGATTTAAAAATATTTTTCTGAAAATGATCACTTGTATTGCTTAAAATAATTAATCAATTGAAAAATTCACTATCGACAATAATTAATATCTAAACATTTTTGTGGATGATAAACATATTTTCATCTGTTCATTTTTATAAGTGAAACAAACGATCATGTTTACGAAAATAGCTTTCAAACCATTCATGTTTTCACAAAACGGATACACCCTGAATGTTAGTTGTTTATTGGATTTATTAAACAGAGCTCAATAAATGGTGTGGACTATTTCAACGATTTCTTCGGACAGTCATCTTCATGATGTCACCCTTGAAGATAAACATTCCAATTGACTAGTATGGAGGATGTACAGATAATTGACATCCCAATCACCATGCACGAAGAGAATTAATTTTTTTTCTTTGCAATCAACGCTTTTGGCTGACCCAAATTTAGCACAAGCCGAAAGTAATAATCTGAGTTCTAATATAGATAGAAACATTTATTAAATATTTTTTTTTCCATCACCTCAGAGATCAAGTTCTGATAAGGCTTGAAGCATTGATATATCTCCCTTACAAACACAGAGAACTGAGGATGTTGATGAGACAGGCTCCTCGTCTTCCTTTTGTTGTCCATATACCAACATTAAACTTCCATTTATTCAGCCTAATTTATTAAGAAAGCATGACATAAGCACTGACTAAATTCAAACTTGCTTGACCCGCATGATCATTGTGGGTCAGTACCCGAATGTATTCATCTAAGAGGAGCCTTTAAAGCAACTTGCAAAAGAAAGGATTCCTTTCTCATTGATTGACAGAACCCTAGAATTCCAAGAACTCCTTTTTCTATAATCAGGTGGTCAAGAATCAAGATTGCGTAGCTCAAACAGCACAAAAGATAAGAGAGATGGACCATGTGAGTTGCTTTTTTGGAATCACTAACCACCAGAGGCTAAATTCTTTTAAAGTTAATTAAATATTGCTAAGTTTTGTCTCATAACAGATGGATATATTCCACCTAAAATGTCTCTATCATCAACTAGTGGGAGAAGGAAAAATATAATAATTGGGACATAATAGCTCCCCTTCCTGAATTCTATGACTTGAGCACAAAGTAACAAAGAAATGACCATTTAAAATGTCCCTTTGGAAATGTATGGCTTAGGAATTGCTTAAGAAATTATTTGTTGAATAGGACATTGATTGAACTGATTGATTGGGTTTCTATGCTATCGTCAAGGGAAAATTACTTGATCGTTACTAAATCAGTTATACGAAATGGCAGATCAATCCTTAATTTTTTCATTTTATCAATTTACCCCTACTTTGTGCAAAATTTCAATGCGGTCATTCTGGCTAATTTTTGGGTGAAATTGCTGATGTTGCGATCTAGTCATCCGTAGAATAGATTTAGGATTGACGAGACAATTTCTCCTGACAAGTAGTGTTCCACTATCAAATTGTAGACGCATCAATGGTCAACTTTGTGTATCGGAGAAGATATACTAGATCTAGATGCATGCAATTGTAAGTGTTTTCTCTTTTTGTTTTGGTTTTTTTATTACCATGATCATGTGTACGAATTATTTTATCGTGAACGAGCTCAAAATGTCAATAGCTACATTACGCCTAGTATCGTAAAGGCTATCGCATGGGTCAATCTTCTAAACGAATCATGTACGTATAAGATACCATCTGGAATTGTGGAGAAACATTCAAAATACACGTAAGCCTTTCCTACAAAAAAATAGGTGTTTTTTTTTCTCATCAGAGGGTCCTACTTTTCTGACCCAAAGAAAAAAAAAAAAAAAAGGGTCCTACTCCACATTAATACGGAAATTCGTGACCTTGTTCTCACATAGATGATAAACCACATCATTGTTGGATAGCATATATCACGAGCCATCTTATATGTAATTGTTTAAATCTCCTGTTCATCATTTAATTTAGAGTGATTGAGCCGCTTGTGAAAAGTTTTTTTTTTATTAATCATTCAATGGGGTTTATAGGATGTCCCATGGACTCTAGTAGCCAGGTCTTTATGCCTATTCTCCCGGATTAAAAGAAAAATACATACACACATCAGGAAGGGCTTAGGCAAATTACAAAAAAAAAAAAAAAGCTTTAAATCTATTGCAAATGTGCCAATTCAATCTTAAACTATTTCTTTTTTTTTTGTCAATTAAGCCCTAAACTTTTGCAATTGTGTCAATTCAGATTATTTCTTTGGTTGTCGTTGGTGTGAAAATTTTTAATATATATATTATTTATTTATTTTGTTAGGGCTAGCAGGGCAATTAGGCAACGATTTGCAACGATGGTCATGGCCCTCGCCTAGCTGAGGGCGAGAGCTCACAACGCTTAGCCAACTACGAGTGAGGGCTCGCGACCCTCATCGTCATTGGTGAGGGCTTGCAAGCCCTTGCCCCAGTGGTTGGTGCCTCCTCCTAACCTAACAAAAAAGAAATAGAGAAAAAATAATAAAAATTATATAAAAATAAAGTATTGTTAAAAAATTTTCACGTCAACGTTGGTTGGCAAAATAGACTGAATGAGCAGAATTGTGAGAGATTTAGAACTCAATTGACCCAAAAAAAAGCTTAGGATTGAATTGGCACAATTGCAATAGGTTCATGACATTTTTATTAATTTTCCCCACATATATACACAAACCAATGGACAAATATCTCAAGCTACACATAGCATTATTGTAACAAAGAGGAAAAAAAAACACACATTCTGATGTTTGTTACATGAAAATTTTGAAAAACACATATATATGCCTCTGATCAATGAGTGCACAACTTGGCTCGAGGTAGCATTGGTATGGCCAGACGACCCCCCATTCATTTTTAGTAATGGAGAGTCTTTGAGTTGCCCGTACTCTCTTGAATTTTTCTCATTTTCTGATGTTTGTCACATGAAAATAATGAAACACATATTTTAAAAAGAGTCTCAAGTATAAACTTGAGTCTCGAGCTCAGGAGCTGGGGTCCGAGCCTGGGTGCTATGGTCTCGAACTTAGGTGCTGAGGACCCAGGCGCAACCACTGAGGGACTGGCACTGGTAGCATATCCCAAGCGCAGGAGCTGAGATCTTGAGCTTGGATATTGGGGGCTCAAGCACGGAGCTAGCGTCTTGGTTCCAACCTCAAGGGATCCCAAGGGATCCGGGTGCATTTTCTGATGACCCGAACGAAAGAGCCGGAAACCAGGCAGGGGGACTAAGGTCCCTAGCCTGACCTCACGATACCTAGGCCCAATCGCCGGGGGTCCCTGGTCCAAGTGCCATGGTCCATTTAAGTTTGGAAAATGATTACTTATTTTTAAAAGAGGATATCATTCTCTTTAATTTAAACATTGGTTTTTCCGCTGATTACGAAATTTTTTCCTTCAGCTCAGTTTCCAAAACGACTCAAATGCTGAAAGATGGAGGAAATAATTTTCGACAATAAATTTTTCTATGAAACAAAAAGGACCCAATTGCTCACGTGAATGTGGACCGGTTTGACAATTAAAAGAGCCTACAATCTGCTAAATGGTTTCGTGGCTTAACTTTCAACTCATCAGCAGGGAAATTTTGTTGGTAAAATGGGTTCGTGGCCCATGTCAACCTGCTTAAATGATTTGAGACACCGATTCATCACGTACACCACCAATTTTTTCCCCATCTTATAAGAGATACGTGACCTAACAATCCAAGCCTAATTGGCTTCCAACCAATTGGAACCTGAACCATCTTGTCGTTCTGACTATTATAAGTTTAAATAACATTTCATAGTCGATCATCAATGGGAGTCCAATTAATAGTATTCCAAATTAGCTTGTAACGCGTAGTTGACAGTTGAAAGCAAACTCAGTTGCTTAACTCATTATTGATTCATTAAAGAGACAATAATTTACAATGAACCCCATCTCTGGTGCCATGTATCAACTACCTGTTAATTCAAAATCCACCTTAATAGATGAACCCATACATAACATGATATAGAACAAAGCAAATACTAGGCGTGTGCAGCTGGTTTGGTTCGACCGGGTTCAATATGGGACCCAATCAAACCGGTCCTACTCGGCCAATTTTAAGCTAGTTCACAAAGCGACATGGTGACCAGTTTAGTTCCTTGGTAAGAAATTTAGGAATCGGCCTTGAATGATTTGGAACTGAATTTCCCGAATAGAACCGGTTTCAAGGCCAGCTTCATCGATTGTGCAACACCTATTCAAGAACCATTGAGAAAAAAAATGCTATGTATACCGCATGGATCCTCTATTACATTCGTAGACAAAAACAATTTATATACTATAAAATTTTGGTAGAATGAATGCCAATTGGTTTAAAAGATTAAACTATTATATGAAGACGTGACTTAATATATGAATATTCTAGCATTTCCCTTCACGCGTGGGATATGCATAATAAGAGAGGAAAATAAGGGATATAAAAAGATTTGAACTTGAGCGTTTATGCTATTATACTATGTTGAATTGAATATCTAAATATTTCATTGTGTACTAAACGAGCAGTATTTGAATGTTTACAATCCGCAATCAAGACCATAAGGAGAATAGTAGGGAAATTAGAAGAGAGGTCGTGAGCTTCGAAAAAAAAGAAGAAGAGAAGGAAGGATGAAATTCAGAAAAGATCATGAGTTATTCTCAATTTCAGAAAACATGTCGTCAAATCCTTCTTTTTACCTCCCTCTCACTACCGTCCAAGTGGATCTTCTACTTTTCGGCCAATATATTTTAGAGTCTTTAGACTTTGCTAATATAATAGTCTTGAGTGACTATCAAAAACATTAGGTTATGAGTTACAATATGATTTAAGAGAGTGGAATCCCACAACTTTTGATTAAGCGTTTTTTTATTTTTTTGTGTTCCAAAACAAACTGTTATAGCATAATAGAACCCAAAAACTGTTATATGATCATTTCCTTAATTTCTGAGTTAAATCTCTAGCGATATAGAAACAGCACTGCTAGAGATGAAGATGCAAGTTGTTTAGCTACTGTGATTGTTTCCAGAGTGCCTCTTTAGTCTTTATTGAAAGTGGAAATTCTGTTAACACTCGGCATTCGTGAAGATGTGCATGTTATGCATGCATGGATGATTAGGAGTCATGTGGGTGTAGAATGCTCCAAAATATGAATGGGTAGACGTACGGTGTTGTTTATTAGCAAAGGATAGAAGAACACTAGAAGTGCAAAAGTTATGTATGGTGCGCACTTTCGTGTTAAAATTTGTCGGATCACTTAAGTACTAATCAGAAAAAAAAAACATCGCTTAAGTCCAAAAGATGTTGGCCAAAATTAATACATGGTATTTATAATTAATTTTAATATGACATGGTATTTTTTTAAATTCAGTCCATGTAAGCTTCCACATGGACTTCCAAACTTAAAATAAATAAAATAAAATAAATTTAAATTAAAATTGAGATAAATATCTTATTTTAAAAATTGTATTAAAATTGGATTTAGAAAAATGACTTCATCTTAGCCATGTTATTACTACGTAGGAGAGAGAAAATATTTAAAATGTTAGTATTTTTCGTTAGTCCAAATTGACAGAGTTAGGGAATGATTTGATTGCACTAATTTCACAAATTTTAGGACTTGAATTCACTTTCTATAAGTTTTAGGACTTGATTGTATTTCGTAACAAGTTTTAGGACCTCTAGTACATATGTTTTTTTTTGGACTTTTTAGCTTTTATTTTCTAATCTAACTAGGTTTGTATTTTTTTCAAATTTTTTTTATGTTTTTTCAACTTGTAGCTAGTTTTATTGTTGACAGGATCTCCAGTGGGCATTTCGCTTCAGATACTAATTAAAAAAATGCCATGTCAGATTTTTGGCCAAGCAAGCTGGTATTTAATTGATTTTTTTTCAAAAAATTGACACCTAAGTGATCCGAGAAATATTTTTGACACTAAAATGAGTACCATACATAAGTTTTTGGCACTCTTGATGTTCTTCTCCCTTAGTAAAAACTACACTTCTGAGTGGGAACTCTCTTAGCCCTTGGAAAATATGGGGAGTCTAAAAGTACTTTTTTATTTATTTATTTTAGATATATCCTTTTCCATCTTACAATTAACTATGGTAATCAATGTGGTGAATGAAGATAGGGGCGAATCTATGGATTTGCACTTATTCATGCCAATCATGATGCTTGTCAGGAATTGTTATTGTTAAATAGTGGTAGAACGTCAATATGGGTCAAAGACCATATTTGACCCATATTTTGTATAAAATAGGTCTTATATGGGTCATTAACATTTAAAGGACTCACTAAAAATGGGTCCAAAAGGTTGAAGTGAAATTAAATGGGTCAAATTGGCCACGCATGAAACCCATTTTCGACCCATATTAGACCCATTTTCGACCCTAACTCTCACAAATTACAAATGGACCTAGAGCCTTTCCGTTTGTTTCACGGAAAATGTGATACTTTCGGAAATCATTTTTTAGGAAGTCATTTTTCAAGAAAATAATAATATTTTTCGATATTTGATTAATACTTAAAAATAAACTGGAATACAAATTTTGTCGTTTGTTATGGAATTGATTTTCGGGGACCGACGGTGGCAGCGGCCGGCGATTGGTCGCGGCGCGACGGTGGCCGCGGAGACCGGCGGGCGGCCGCGGGACCGACCGCGGCGACCGGCGCGCCGGCCTCGGAGACCGGCCGCGGAGACTGGCCGCGGCGCCAGGCCTGGGCGACCTCCGGCCGGCCGCGGCGACCGGCCGAGGCCACCGCCGGCCGGGCCGCGGAGACTGGCCGAGGCCCCGCGCCGGCCGCGGCGACCGGCGGTCGTCGCCGGCGGTTGACCCAACGACCATGTCCGGCGGCAGCAACCATCAGTGGCGACCCGTCGCTGCCGACCGCCGCCGCTCGCCGTAGCTGGAGAAAAATGAAAGAAAAAATAAAAGCAAAATAAAATAGGTTAAATGAGTTATATAATTTTTTCTTAAAATATTAGTGTGATTTGGCAATATGGGTCAAAAATGGTCAGTCGGGTATGGGTTGGTTGCGGGTTGGGTCGGGTATGGGTCATTGAATATGGGTCAAAATAGGTTAGACGGGTCAATATGGGTCGGACCATATTCGACCCGACCCACCCATTTGACACCTTAATTAGTGGAGAATGAGATCATAATTAGCAATGGACGAAAGCCATGGAGGCAAAGCCCCTATATATACTAACGCCGAATTGATGTCCTATGAATGTATAACGTATAAAGTAAGTAGTATTCTGTTGACATATAAATTTTGACTAACCTTTTAAATTATTTTTCATAAAAAAAAGAACTAATTTAGTTTTTGCCAAAAATAATTAAATCATTTTTCATTTTTATTAATGTATCTCATTCTGATTATGGTGGAGGATATGAGCTTAAATTGTTGGACGATTAGACTAAGCATGGTGGAATATGTAGAAATTTTATGAAGACTTGGATTTAAAGAATATTTTTTTCAGGGACTGAATTACAAATACTTAAGATTTCAAGGACTAGAATGTAAATATTTAAAACTTGAAGGACTATTTGTAAATAACTAAAAACGTGAGTTGTGGGAGAAATTAGAAAGGAAGGTGGCAAAAGGATGATGGAGAAAGAAAGATAGAGAAGAGAAGGTGGAGAAAGGGAGATGAGATGGAGAAGGGAGATGGATAGAGAGAATGGTGGACAGAGATGGAGAAATGGAGATAGAAGAGAAAAAATGCTTTGGGAGAAGATCATGAAGAAAATCGAAAGGGAACCAAATGAGAGCATATTTTTAGAGGAGAGTTTTGGAGAGTAAAAGTTTGGAAGCTCGGTGCCACCATCGCCAATTCCTCCTTCATCGACACAAAATTGTATCCATTCTCATTGTTGGAGTCGTGATTTGAGATCCTGACCAACAACGCAATACAACGTTTAGTACTTTATGCAAAATCTAAGCACTTGAACTTCCTTTTTCTGACCAATTCTGTGCGCACGATCCTGTGCTTGCAAATCGACCTATGGATTCCAGTCACTATCATAGAGAATGACAACATCTGCAGTAGAGAGATTAATACGAAGACCACCAGCTCTTGTGGATAACAAGAATACAAACTTCTCGCTTCCTGGCTTATTGAAAGCGTCAATGGAAGCATCACATTCTTCTCCACCTGTATTACCATCAATTCGACAATACAAGTACCCACGAAACATCAAGTAATCCTCAAATTCTCAAGAGTTTCTTGATGGTAGTCTCCATCTAGCCAAGAAAAATCGAAACGCACCACTGATATTCCGGTCTTGAGGCATGCCTGGATGATTTCAACGGAGCGTGAATTAGGTCCGAGAGTGCCAACTCAGTGCTCAAAAGGAAAGGCTCGAGCTTAAGCAAAGAGAATGAATGCTTCCATCACAAGATATTGCACCCTGCGTCGATGCAAAATGCAATGCAGAAAAAATAAATATGCAATGCATGAAGGAAATTAAATTAATATACATGAAACTACACTAAAATGATTTAAATTTTTTTGTTAGAGACTAAAGTTAGTCTCTAATTTTTTATAAAATAAATGATTAAAAGAGAAATAAAAAATTTATGTGTCAACAATAACTATATGTTGCTTCTGTTTAAATGTCTATGGGCTTAAACTCGCTCACCTTCACTTCCATGATCTTAGTCAATTTAGTTATATGTAGGGTATAACGTGTTGAGAAAAACCCCTACTTGGTTTTAAAATTGACAAAAAAAAAAAATCCATGGTCTTTTATACCTAAGTTAGTGCGATGAAATACTTATTTTTACAAATTATCTGAAGATGTGGGATATACATGATTGAATGTGACAAAAAGAGCTCATATGGTATTATGAGGAGAGCTTTTGAATGTGTGAGTGTTAGGCGGGAAGTCTTTCAACTCAAGAGTCATCACTGGAGTGTAACCTCTGAGCTATTTACTAGTAGAATCCAGCTGATTGGCTACCAGCATGAAGAAATAGACATAGACTTGAACAAAGCCAAACCACTATAAACCTTCTATGCATTTTCTCTATCCCTTATTCTCTCTATTTATTTTTTGTAGAAGTAGAACTATGCATGCTGCCTATTCAAAGATTGTCTCAGATTCTGCCTATCTCTATCATCTAAGGGTTGAATAGTTTGTTTGTTCACATTTTTGCATTATCTTTCAAAATAATTTGAAATCACCTATTCACCCCCTCTAGGTGACACCGCTAGCTTCAACATAGCGAGTATCTCTAGCATAGTAAGACAGTGATTTAGGACAAGCAAAAGAAAGTGTGAATAGAAATAGGCAACCAAGTCAGAATAAACAATAGTCCTAACAGTTAGCAAATCCCTCAACTTAGGGATTCCAACCTTGTCAAAGTATTTCACATAAAAAAAAATCTATAAGGTGTTACACCTCATTCCTTCATAGCCTCAAAACGATCAGCATACTTTTTAGATAGAAAGAGCTTGAATTTTTTGTCCCTTGTAAAAGAGAATCTCCTTTTGAAGTTTGTATAGTTGACATCATTGTCATCTTCAAATTTTCCATTAATGTCTATGTCACTATCTTCCCTTACTAGTTCTCAAATGACAATTCATTTTGAGGGGGTTCTTGCAGGTTTGGCTACTCTAGATTTTTCTGCCTTTTCTTTCTCCTTTTTCAAACATCTTCCTAAACACTCGAAACAAGAGAAGTCATAGTTCTAATATGTAATTTTAGAGTTGCAACAAAATCTTCTTAGAGAAAAACTTATGAATGTTTAACAATTGCAGTAATAAATCCTCTCCAAATCCCTTCTCTTTTAGGACATCATACAAGGGCTTAATTGCTAATTCCATAGCAACTTTCTCATTGATTTTAGAAATAAACAAACCTGAGTTGATATGAGCAATGCCTCTATCTTCTGAGTGATATGAGGCAAAAAATTTCAACAGGAGTCACATCATCATCAAACCTAGCTTTCTTCATCACCAGACAAGAAGATTTTCTCTACTGTCTCTCATTTTCACTTATGGTTTTCTTCACTTGGAAGATGAATTTGGAGCCATAGGTGAAAAGGATAGACATTTTGCAAGGAAGAATGAGAAATTTTTTAGAGTGAAGAAGTGAATCTATGAATTCTTGAAGAAATTTAGGATTGCGAGTAAGAATGACAAACAAAAGTTCTGGTTAAGAATAAATAGGCTATTTTCAAAAGAAGAAGATGATGCTTTGTGTTCTGTGAATATTTGAAAAAGATTCAAAAATAAACTATAAAATGGTTACTTGTTGGAATCAAAATCAATTTAGAATATAATCCACAGAAATCAGCCAAATATGTTATATCTATCAATCAACAAGAATAAATTTAGATACGAAACACATATCTTAAATCCTTACATTGACAAGATTTTTGAAATAAAGAAATAACACGAAATGACAACCTATGCTTCTGAATAAATTTTCTGTGATTTTGCATCTTAACAATAATGAGTACTTGTTTTTAAAATATCTCAAGATAAAGGATTAATAATTGCTAATTATTTCGAATATAATTGAATGGATCTTTATCAAGAGGTTTCGTGAATACATTAGCAAGTTGATTTTTAGTATCAACATATGAATATGAATATCATCATTGTGAACATGATCACGAATGAAGTGATGTTGGATTTCAATATGTTCTCCCTTGAATGTAGAATAGCATTCTTGGTCAAGTTTATGGCACTTGTGTTATCACATTTGATTTCCACATTCGAGTCTTCAACACTATAGCCTCTCAGTTATTATTTTAGCCATAGAATCTAAGCACAACAACTTCCAGAGGTATGTATTCTACTTCTACAGTGGAAGAGGGGGCGATTGTACTTCATTCTTAGAATACATGAAACAACATTTTCCATGAGTTTTCCTTACCCAAAAAAAAAAAAATTTTCATGAGTTGGCATGTACTTTTCCTATCAATCTGCATCCAACGAGATATGCATCTGAATATCCTTTAGAATGAAATCAAATCTTTGGAATATCACAATCCATACTTTGGATAGGTCTCTGATGTACTTAATGATTATCTTAATAGCTGATAGATGTGATTCTCTTGGACTCGTCTAAAATCTCGCACGAAGATAAAACGCTGTATAGTATATCTGGTCTTGAAGCCACAAGATATGGTAATGATCCAATCATACTTCGATAGATTTTGGATCAACTTCTTTTCCCTAGTTCATCTTTGTCGAGTTTGGACAAATGTGACATTGGAGTCTTTGTCTTTTCGCATTTCTCTAGACCAAATTTCTTGACAATCTCTAGTGTGTATTTCTCCTGGTGAATAAAGGTTTCCCTTCTTGGTTTGATGTATTTGGAGTCCAAGGAAGAATCTTAATTCTTCATCATGATCATCCCAAACTATCGTTGCATTACCTTGGATTCTTGCAGACAATCATTCATTGTGAAGAGTCAAAATAATTCATCAATATAAATCTAGAGCCAAGAAGAACATCTTTTACCTTTTACCTTGCTTCTGAATAAAATTGTAGGTATCAACGCTTAACCTTTTACAATTGAATATTTTCAAAAGAAAGCTACTTAGCCTTTCGTACCAAGCTGTGGTGCTTAGCCTTTAGATCTTATCATATAAGGCTTCCTTCAAGGTGTTATACAGGTCTTTTTTCCTTTGGATCTTCAAACCAGATGTTGTTTCAATGTAGCAAGAAGAAAAGAAACGTCTTCTTTGATGTAGACTATTAAAAAATTCATTTTGACGTCCATTTGGAAAAGGTTTAAAATTCATTAACAAGCATACCAAGAAGTGGCCTTACTGGCCTAATAACCTGGCAACTAGAGTATAGTAGGTTTTATCATAGTCAAAAATTCTTTCTTCTTGGAAATATCCTTTTGTCTAGCTATCTTGCTTTGTTTTTTTGACCTCCTTTCCTTTTTCATCAAGCTTATTTTTGATACCCATTTTATTTCCTATCATAGGATGATTTTTTGGTCCTGCATAAGCTTCCAACGTTGTTGATCTCGAATTAATGAAGTTCTTCTTGCTAGCATTAATCCAACTTTTATTTGCAGAGCTTCTTTTCTTCAAATGTCCCTTTGGTTCTATTATCATAAACCAGTGTTATATTGCTCAATTCTTGTTTAACTTTGATATGGGTTTGATTCATTTGTCTAGCTTATTCGATCACAACTTTCCTTCGGATGACTAGACTTTGTGTTTTCCGTTCTGTTTGCATCTCTCGTCTTTTACTTTATCTAATCTTTGAGAAATTTGGTTCTTTTCCTCTAGTTCTATGGCAATTTGTTGGTCATTTTCTCCTTAATTCTAAACTTCTTCGAAGTAAATTGTTTTCAGAATCTGAGCTTTGTTCTGAACTTTGAGGGAGTGTAGAACTTTAGCAATAATCCAGATTGATCATTCTGTTTTCTAAATATGTTCATCAAACTTGATGTTCATGGATTCTTCAACAACTTGAAAATTTTTGTTATAAACACAGTATGCATGGCTTTGCTCCTTATTGAGTATTTCTAGAAATATTCCTTCATCTGATTTCTAATCAAACTCACCAACACGATCATTAGCATTCTTCTGAATAAAACTTTACACCAAACCATGCAACATATGCAAGATCTGGTTTTCTTTCTTTAAATAGCTCATAGGGGGTTTTCTCAAGAATTTTCTCAACGAGACATGGTTTAAAATAATACAAGCTATTGAGATAGTTTTCTACCCAAAAATGCGAAGGTATTTTAGTTTTTCTACCCAAAAATGCGAAGGTATTTTGCTTTCTACTCAAAAGAGTTTTTGTTTTTTCCCATTTCTTGTAGAGAACGGTTTTTTTTTTTTTTTTTCCCTTCCACTACCCTCTTTTTTTTTTTAGGTGTGGTAAGAAGAAGGGAAAATATGCTGAATACCAAAATCATCACAAAAAATCAAAAAGCTTTGATTTTCGAATTGTCTCTCCCTGATCTATTTTTAAGACAAGAATAGTGTAGCATTTCTCATTCTGACCTTTTAGCAAACTTTGAAAAGATAATGGCTTCATTTTTATGAGCAAGAAATAAAATCCATGTGAATCTTGAATTATCACCAAGATAACAAGAGAGCTTCTTACCTTTAAGATTTGGAGTTTTTGTTTGGCCAATGATCTCTACACCAGAAATTGTAGTGCAACGTTTAGTAAAAACCTGATTAAAATTAATTTAAAAGAACTTCTCACCTATTTTGCAAGAGTGCACTGTGACATTCTGAAAATTGACCCCATCTTCGGAATTTGTGCTATTGAACGGATTTATTCGACGGTATAAACGTCTAGCTAAATCTCGCTCAAACTTGATAATCACTCTGAGATGGCTAACCAGAAGGGGAAGGTTTGCCTAGGAAATTAAGTATGTGGACCTAATTGTAGGTCGATACCGTAGCTCCTAAAAGCCGCCCATTAAACTTGAGTATTTACTAAAGTGGATATCGATTGAATGTGTTCGCGAAACGAATTTCGATTTTGGACAATCGAGTTCTCAAAGTGTCACAATTGAGAAAATGAATGGCAGTTGCAGTTAGCGCAGCAGATTTGCTAGGCTGATTAGCGTTGTCTCCTGCAATGAGATTGTAAGCTGGATAGTTGACCCGCTTGATCCGGTTCGCCCCTGGTCTGCGATAACTCCCTAAGATCTTGGTAGTGATATTGGGGCTCGAAAGCGCGTTATTTTATAGTGCTAGCTCGTCTAAGTTTCTTTCGCGTTCAAGCCCGATCATGCATTTGGCACGAATCCTGAGTGAACGTCTCGTCGATCGTGACACCATCAAAATCGTTCTTGTCATATCAATCCATCATTCACATCAATCCAGTGTAAATCAAGCAAATCTAGAGTTAATGTCAAGTCATCTATCACTCTTGTTACTTACTTCATCCATCATCCAACCACCTTTCCAACTAATCCCACTTAATGTACTTGGTGAATAGTAGCTTTATTTGTCCTCATCCCCATAAAGTTCAAGAACACCACCATCTCACTCTCTCTCATAATTTTCAATCAGACACCTCACTCCCTCACTCTCTCTCTCTTCATCAAGCTCACACACGACCTCTCTCTCTCCTCTCGATTTCCCTACCGCCACCCACTCCTCATCTAACTTCAATCGGCCACCGATTAGAAATTCGACTATTGGGATGTTTCATGATTTTTGGATATGTCGTAACTCTATAACGAGGAGAGTTTTCCAACAAATTTGTTTCACTTTGAACCCGATATTGATTTAAGAGCCTCCGTTCAAAGTGTTATCTTATCAGCGGTCCAAATCCAAAACTATTTTCTATAGCCTATTTTCGTGTTTTGCCTTCTGTTGACATTAATCTAACCTTGGCGACCTAGGAACATTATCTTCGTGTTATATTCTTATTTTCTAACTGATTTGGTCTCTCGCTTTCCCTCCCCTCCTCGCGGTTTTTAGGCCCTTCCTTGAAATAGCCCCAGGAAGCAGCCCCTCCCACCAAAACAGCCCCACCAGCCCCGGTTTTGGACAAAACCCCATGCGAAAATCCGTCGTCGGTCGTCGTCGTCGTGCTGGCCGTGAGCTTTTGACCGGCCACCTCAGAACGTCCTCACGCTTCCGCCTTCATCGTCATCATTCGAGCTTTTTTCGTTCTAGGAAGCAAAGCCTTTAATCTTAAGCCTAGGAATGTGGTTACGTATCTTGGGTAGGGTTGGCCGTAGGGTCTCGTCAATTCAAAAGTTAGGAACTTGAATTGGAGGACGAGGATCGTAGATCGTTTAACTTGATCATTTGTTGCGCGGGGCTTCCCCCCCCCTTGATTTAGGACCTAGTGGTACTCTTACTCTAACTCACTGCTCTCTACTTGTCGGCTCTCGACTTCTGTGGTACTTTAACTCTGTACTTGCCTCAACCACGTCAACACACCTTTTTTGTTGTTGACTAGTTCATCAACATAATCACACACGGACAGCAGGGCTGATTGAGAGTTTGGGATCTCGAATGATAGATGAATATCTTGATGATTAATTAGGAGAATGGCACGTTGGTGGTGGTGAAATGGGTTGGTTAGTAGCTTAAATAGACATGTTCGCGGGTTTGATTGACAAACTTTTTTTCTTTCTGTACATACACTTTTTTTCCGAGCGCTCACGGTTCACAAAAAGGTCTGAAATTCTATTCATGAGGGTTAAAGTGTAAAGTGCTATTCATATATACCCATTCATTCATTGGATTAACTAGGGCTGGTATTGAGCGATAAATGAACTAATTTGGGTGTTTTAATGAGAGATATGGGAACTAATAGGCACTAAAATCGTATGTTTAAGGTGGCTGGCGCGCTACATGAAGCACAGCTTCGTTCGAGGCTCGAGGGTTGGCTTATTTATGAGGTTACATCACTGTTCACAATTGACATGTTACTGTCGCATGAGGCGTGTCCCCATGTGTATTTGTGAGCAATGGTTGTGACTCGAAAGTCGTGGAAGTGGCGAGTTTGGTTTAAGATTTGCATATTGAACTTTTATGAATTGATAAGTATGTGCGTATTTTGACGTAAGTGATGGTTTCAACTCATTGCTATGTCCGAGAATTGGTATTTAGAATATGTCGCTGAATGGTCTATTGTACGCCACGTTGTGTGGCTCATATTGCATAGGATTTTATCAGTGAATAAATTATCATGACTATTACGAGCACTGATATCGTTTGTCATTTATGATGAGCACATGATCATGCAGCAGTGTGTGTAGGATGATTTGAATTGAGACATGTGGCATGACATCAACACAAGATAAGGGTGAGGAGAGGGCTTGATACGTGTTTACGTTGGGGAAAGCAAGGGATAAGAAAGTCCCGAGGTGCCTATAATGACACAAGCAATGACGAGCCGCGAGATAAGGCAGATGCGCCCGAAAAAAAAAAAACATGCATTTAATGCGAGGTAACTAGAGGGGGGGGAATTTAAGGGCGCCAAACCATGAGGCATACTACAACTCGGGTAGAGGCACGACTTGAGGCAGGCGTACAATCGCAGTTTTAAAGTACTAATGCGTTTATACAGCATTCGGTGGTATTTTGATTACCGAGAATTTGACCATTGAGGTAATGAAATGCATACGCATTAGACCTGAATTTGCGTTTTTAGCAACACCGTGGGTCGAGTTGTATTTTGATGACAGAGAACATATGAGCATTGAAGCATTGGCGCATAGCATTAGACCTCATGGGCGTTTAAAAAAAAAAAAAAAACGCGGGTCAAGTGAATTCTGGAAATGCGAAATGAATAATTAATGTTTAGCATGCCGGCAATGAGAATTTATTGTTGATAGTATGACTCTATGATCTGCTTCATTGATGCGGCATTGTGTTGCCTACCTGTCGAGTTTGGGTTTGCCTATGAGAGATGTAAATATCCCCCGAGAACTACATGTTGGAGGCGGAGGGCCGACCTGATAGCATACCTCTCCTACGCTAGCTTTGTGGCGACTTACTGAGTTTTCAACTCCTCACTGGCATGGTTGCCATCTTTTTCATTCGACCCTCAATCCTAGTCATGGAATTCTTTTTCCCCCAGTTTATTTGGCTACCTTTGCAGATGGTGATGACGTGATATTTCCGTTTGTTATCTAGCATATAGAGATCGATGTTGTCCCGATGGAGAGGGTGGATTCCGATGGATAAGTGACCCCACCCCCCAAAAAGGGCAAGGTGGAGTGCTTAAAAAAATCTTTTGAGGCCCATGTAGTTTTCCTTTTGAACTATGTGTTAACCTGACTTTGTAATTGGTGTTTTAAAATAAAAATATGAGATTTTATCAATGTGTGTCTGCCATCTGCCTCTTCTGCTCCTTTGGTGTTTTGACACATCACTGTTTGCTTTTTTTTTGAACCAATTTTAAATTTTTTTATGAAAACTTTTAGAAAATCCATATAAAAATTCATAAAAAATTGAAAAAAAATCAACTTTGGTGGGGGGATTGGGGGGGGGGAAGGTGTGTGGGGGGTTTGGGGTGTGGTGGGGGGGACCTTGACCTGCCTAAAGAATCTACTAAAGCCTATTAGAGTAGGGAAAAACCAATTTTTTGATGAAAAAAACC
>JAGVVM010005546.1:0-31425 GCA_019149425.1 Psidium friedrichsthalianum | reverse complement strand
CCCGAGGACAGCCCACTCTGTCACCGCACAGGAAGAAAGACCATAGGGGGAGCTCCCGCCCCCCCCCCCCCCAGCGAGAGCGGAACACCTCGCCACCGCGGAGTAAGAAAAGGAAGAAAACGAGGAACCATAGAAGTGCCGTCGGGGGCCACTTTAGTCAATATACTCGACAAGAAATATTGAATTCTCAAAACAATCACTATACCATCAAAGGGCAATAAGCATTGTGAACTTTCTTTCTTCTCTGGAATTTTCTTTTCTTCTTTTTCAGAAGTGGACAATCTAGTTTAATTGGGGGGGGGGGGGGTGGCGTCCACTTTTCCTTTTGGGAAATGCGGTTTATTAGTGCCAAAAGTCATGTACGGTAATATCGTTTGGTGCCAAAGTTTCTGACGGATCACTTCATATTACCAAATTTTTTTGAAAAATTGATCACTGTAAGTGTTAACTCACAAAATGATTCATTGGAAATCCGATTGTCGGATTTTTTTTTTATTAATTCAAACTGATGCTGGCTCTCTGGAAGTCCAGTGAGCAGTCAAAAAAAATGCTAAATTTGGGGAAAAAATTAAAAAAAAATACAAACTTAATTAGTTTATGGCAAAAAAAAACTTAATTAGTTTAAAAATTTTTAAAAAAGCTAAAATTTTCATATTTTTATTAAATAATTTGAAAATTAAGCTTACAAAAGAATAACCAAAAAACTATTTTAAAAAAAAAACCTACAGAACCAAGTGGCGAGGGCTTGCAAAACCCTTGCTCTCGCCCCCCACCCTTAGGGTGGTGAAGCAACTGGCCCACCCAAACCCGGGACCGGACCGGACCGGACCGGGACCGGTGGTCCAGTTCCCGGTTCTATAGAGGTCCGGTCCGGTTCCCGGTTCCTAAAATTGGGACCGGTGACCGGGCGGCCGGTTCCCGGTTCCCGGTTTAGGACCAGACCGGATCGCCCGGACCGGACCGGACCGATCTTTTTTTTAAATTTTTTTTTTCCTAATTCGGTCCATGAATCTCTTTCGGCTCCTTGGGCCTCTTATTTTTTTTCTATTGGGAAAGTCATTTTATATAGACATTGAAGTTCTATAACATTATAATTCAACAATTAGAGAATAATTTGGGTTATATTTTTTTTGGTCGGGTCCGGTTCAGTTCGGTCCAGTCCTGTCCATTTGTCGGTCAGTCCGATCCGGTTCCCGGGATGGTCGGTCCAGTTCCCGGTTCTGACAAATTGGGAACCGGGACCATCGGTCTGGTTCCCGGTTATTTTAAAAAAAACCTACAGAACCAAGTGGTTGAGGGCTTGCACCACCCTTGCCCCCGCCCCCCACCCTCACCGACCATTGAATTTTGCAAATTTCTCATTTTTTTTTTACCATTTTTATCTTTTTTTTAAAAAAAATACCTTAAGCTAATTTTTAAATTTATTTTAATAGATTTTTTACTTTAATTTTTTTGGGGGGGGTTAATTTTCTTTTTTTTTAATCTAATTTTATTTTTCAATTTTTTAAAATTTTAGAAGTCCACGCGGATTTCATTTTTCAAATACCACTTTAATATTAAAAATTTTAAATTGAAATGCCATGTTATTAACCTTTGCCGAAATTTCTTGCCAAAGGCACCAAAATGATCATTTTGTTTCCAATTTGGCATTTAAGTGATCCGATTGAAATTTTTTGATAACAAAGTGCTTTTGTGCACAACTTTTTCGAATTGATACTGCCCTTTTTCCCTTTCCTGCATTCAAACAAAAAATGTTTCGTACCTCTTTTTTGCTCTTGAAGTGCTTCTTTCCTCATGCTGCGTGTATTATTTTCTCCTTCAAAGTTTCTTCCTTTCTTGCCATGTTTGTGAACTTCTCTACCTTAAGCTCGTTCTTCACCATCTTCTAATCTGCTTCCAATCTGATCCTGATCTAATTCCCTGTATTACAAAATGTTAGATCTTAAAGCAATCGACTTTTCCCTTGGTGATCGTCTTTGTCATCCACCATTCTGCCTTGTTACGCCAAGATCCTTGGGGGCCTGCGTGTTTCTCAAATGGGTATTTATGTTATCCAATTCCTTGGAGAGTCCTCACAAAAGTTTATTCACTTTCTCGCGGCGTTGGAATTCTTCCCTGATATGTTACTGAACTCTTAGTGGCTGTTTCATCTGGTTTCTCTTAAAGGATTCCGCATCTACCGCCAGAGTCTATTTGTCCGTCACCTTGACTCTATCAGTTCTTCAAAGTCCTTGAAGTCTGTCCCTATCAAAAAAAAAAAAACAAAAATTCTCTTTTGTCGTTTCATTTCAACAGAAATAAACACGATTAGTTTAGCATAAGATAGTGGCACGGTAAAAGTAAATATAGAGCTTTTCTATGAAGCTTATCGTTTTGCCAGCTCTTGGGGGTAATTGTGGCTTTTGGAGTTGAGTTCACATTGTGTCTCCTAACTCAGAGGATGCGGGTGCAGTAGTTGCTCTGGGTGTAACATTTACTCCATTTTGGACAACTTGCTACATCAAGGAATCTGTGGATCTGAAAAAAGCTTTCATTTTGTTCTTATAGATATCATAATCTTTCCCATCAAAGTAGGGAGGTCTGGTGTTACTCAGTCTTTGAAAATGATGAGCACCAATCTCTGATACCAATTGATGTTAGACCTTAAAAAGAAATGACTCGGCAAAAACACTTGCTTGATCACCTAGCTGCGTTGAGACCTTAGAATTAATTGCTAGTCAAGATTGCCTAATCATTTAGGTAAACAACCAACTAGTTAGCAATGCCGAAAGGGCACTAATAAACATTAGCATAAATAGGTCCCCAAACTTTGAATTTTTGTTGCATAAGAAGTAAGGTATTCTCTCATACCTCGCTTGGTTTTTAGCCGACTTCAATAGGTTAGTGACAACTCATATCTCACCTAGAAAATACTTAGATTGATTAAAAAACACAAAAAAGGGATGAAAGCCCCAGTATCGTGCTTTTAATCGATGACTTTTTTGCATGACCGTATGGTGTTTTCACTTTCTCGATACACCAGTCGGTTCGTCTTTTGAGCAAATACCCTCAAAATCCCCATTCAGGAGGTTCGTGATAACTTGGTGATTTCACTGGAGATGTCGGAAAATGTTTTGTATATTTCAGTCATTCGAGGCTACAGGCTGCGTTTTCTTGGATGGTGAGGGTCCAAGGCTACAAGCTCGCGTACACCTGGCAAGACTATCAAATCACCATTTTAAAAGGAGTCATCCAAGGCCACAACGAGGCATAGAGATGATCTTTCGTAGTTCTTCCGGTTGGAAAGCTTTGAGGAGTTCATTCTGCTAACTTTGAAATAACCTTTTGGAGTTCTTCCAATGGGATAAGGCTGGGAGTAATTCTTCCTACAGAGCCATAGAGATAATCCTTCGGTGTTCTTCCGGTCTGAAGAAGCTACGAGGAGTTCTTCCTGCGAAGCTGGTGAGATAGTCCTTGGGGGTTCTTCCTGCAAGCTTGAAATAAGCTTTTGGAGTTCTTCCAATCGGATAAGGCTGTGTGGAGTTCTTCCTACAGAGCCATAGAGAAAATCGTTAGGAGTTCTTCCGTTCGGATGAAGCTACGAGGAGTTGTTCCTGCAAGCTACGCGTGCACTTGAATGATTCATGAAAATAACATCAACCAAAGTTAATTTGGATAAGACCAATATTTGGAAACTCATATCGACTACCCTGGTTGCGTTGACACACCAAGCGAAATCAAATCATCATCAGTCATGTCAAAATTCCGCGACTGAAACCTTCACATCTAATGGAAAATGTTCTGGAGAATGCACTGATGGTATAAATATACCGGACACTACTATTATCAAAAGCATTGATTACAACTGAATTAAGCTGAAGTTTTTTAATTGATATTTCTTATTATTGTTGGTTTCTGTTTTAATTTTTTTTCGCCACCATTTTTCTAGTATATTTTCTAATAGTTTTTATTGTTTGCCAATTTACTTGTTTGTCTATTTTAGACCTTTCTGCTGTTTTGACATTTTTTATATTTTATAACAGAATGTGGTTTACCTGATTGGCAAAATCAGGTGTCAACAAAATAATAACTATATATACGATCATTTAAAATAAACTGTATGAATTACTAAATTCATATCACAACCTACTTTGGCTATTAAACTATAGTCGGTCCACAAAAAGTGCAATAACAATGAGCATATCGCTATCATTAGGAGGCCGGTCTAATATATAAAGCAGAAGCTATGTTGAAAATTGACATGTGCGTCGTTTGATAGATGTTTCCATCAAATTTAACTTACAGACCCACCTACGATTGCGGAGGAAACGGCAGACGTCCAATTCTTGATTATGATAATGCATAGTAGTTTTCGCTGCATCCATTTGACCTAATTTAGGTACATAACCCAATGTAATGCTTAATTGTTACATTTATTCGTAGCGGGGAATAAGGTTTTAGGTCAGGGATATGCTTTGACCCTTTGCCTTCTCGAGTTCGCTTCTTCTTGCTTTCGATTGGATCTGACAGAAACTGCCATTGTGTTGAAGAATTAAACCCTAGAGGGTGGTGGGTGGAGGATGAATATTGCCCTAAACCCTTGATTATTCCGATTGTCACTTCTGCCGGAATCATCTCCGTAGTTTCGCTCCAAAGTTTTATATATGTTCGATCCTTTGCATCTAATTCAACATTAATAATTCCGCCTTGAGACGATGGAGTAAGGAAGAGTCAATTTTTCAATGATTTTACGCGCTCGTGATGACTTTGAGCCCTAGGAGCTTCGACGCATCCTTACTATATATATGTATAGGACCAACACTGTGCTATAGTATTCAAATTCCACTGTTTCTGAGAGGGATTCAATCAGCCCGAACTGCGTTAATTTACATGTCATGGTCCATTCTCCGGTTCATTTCTCGTTGATAGCGATGATCATTTTCACCGCATTGTGGTTTCTCCTCCGTCCATCGAGCGCTCAGTTAAGCGCAAGCTTTTACGCCACGACATGCCCGAACGTTTCTAGGATCACCCAAACCGTGATCCACCAGGCCCTTAAATCCGACCCGCGCATCACCGCCAGCCTCGTCCGTCTCCATTTCCACGATTGCTTCGTCGACGTGAGTCCTGAGCTAGGTCATCTTTCCATTAACAGCGAGCCCTAAATAATTACTTTGTTTCTTATCGTACTTTCCATCCCATTTTCGGGTAGTTTTAGTCACGTGAACTAATGGTTGAGCATACTATGTGTTAAAAGGGGTGTGATGGATCGCTGTTGCTGGACAACAGCGCCACCATTAAGAGCGAGAAAGACGCGGGTCCGAATGCAAACTCCGCGAGAGGTTTCGATGTGGTGGACAACATCAAAGCGGCTATTGAGAGCTCTTGTCCTGGGACTGTATCTTGCGCCGACATTCTCGCCCTCTCTGCTCAAGCTTCCGTCTTCCTGGTATACATATATAGTTATGGCCTAGGAAACATTAAGAATCAATTCAAAGTATAAGTAGGGACCGTCTCTAATACTTAGCTGCCTCCACGAATCACAATTGCTACTGAAATTGCAGTCAGGAGGTCCATATTGGAATGCGCTCTTGGGGAGGAGGGACAGCTTCACGGCGAACCAAGCAGGAGCGAACACATTGATACCTTTCCCTTTTGATCCCTTGGCAAAACTCACTTCCAAATTCTCTGCTGTCGGCTTGGACACCACCGACCTTGTCACTCTTTCTGGTAAAATAATACCGACAAAAAAAGAAAGAAAACATTAGTATATTGTTGGACTTGCATATGAAGATCCAAAGGATGGCGTCAATATTTGCATGCCGACTCATGGATTTATCTTATGAATGCTAAGCACATAAGGTCGTTTCAGAAAATTAGAAAATCCATCGAGTTATGTCGCGGATGGTAATTATTTTGACATTTAGTAATGACCCGTTAATTCAAACGCGCCTAGCATTGCTCTATTCGTACACCTTCAGAATTGAGCGTTTGCAGATTCTCTGACCTCACTTAGCTAACTTTTCTTGCGTGCTATCGTAAAAACAGGAGCTCATACCTTTGGACGTGCACAGTGCAGGACATTCAGCCCCAGGCTCTACAACTTCACGGCGAGCGGTGGCCCTGATTCCACCATAAGCCCTTCGTACTTAACTACTCTCCGGCAACTTTGCCCACAGAAAGGAGACGGCACCATCCTCGCCAACCTCAACCCGGCGACCCCGAACAAGTTCGACAACAACTACTATGCCAACCTCCAGAACAACCGAGGGCTTCTTTTGTCCGATCAGGAGTTGTTCTCGACAGCTGGGGCCGCGACAATCTCTATTGTCAACAGCTTCAGCAGCAACCAGAGCGCCTTCTTCAAGAGCTTTGCTCGGTCGATGATAAACATGGGAAACATTAGTCCTCTCACCGGAAGTAAGGGGGAGATCAGGTCGAATTGCAGGAAGGTCAACGGGAGTTGAAAGTTCTTTTTTTCTTCTTTTTTTATGCTTGTACTCGAATATCAGGCAGCCATGAATCAACGAGATCTTCTAATACTAATCGTGATCGCATAATATTATAGTTTGTGAATTCTTCAGGAATAATCAATCGCACAGTATTATAGTTTGTTGTGAAGATAGCTGATAGTGACGGTCCATCTGGGCCGGTGTTTTAACGGTGATGTGTGATGATAGCCTTCAAGGCCGTCTAAGGGAGGAGAATGAGGAAAAGGCATGGTTTCCTTTGTATGGATTAGTTGGAAGATTAATACTTTGTTTAACTCAAGGATAGACAGAATCGTTACAAATGGTATTAAAGTGGGATCATCTACAGTAAATGCATGGTTCATGGACGGACTAGGCTCATGCCTAATCCAACATGGGTCGGGAGCCGACTGTCAAGGTAGACAATGTGTGGCTCATAGAAAGGTTTCTAGGACAGCAGGGGAGGCAAGAATGCACCAGACCACACATAGAAAAAGAGGATTATCGCTGGGCCGTAGTACATGGACCAACAACATTGGCCTCACAATGGATAGTAAGTCCTTTGATGATTCTCGTAAGTAAGATCTGCTGTTAAATGGTCAATCATCTTTTTAGTATAGAAACAATATAAATTTGCAATAATGCAAAGAAGTAGAGGGCCTTAATTATCTTACAGGTCAACCTGGAAAATAAGGGAGTAAAATGTTAGCATTTTGGTTGGAGTAACTGCAAGGGTTTTTTGGCTTCCCCTTTCTTTTCCCTTTGGTAATAACTTCCATAACATTAACACTTTAGAATATGCTAATGTGACGGTTTTTTTATCTACTGTGAGATTGACAGCACGTTGTGAGCCCCAAAAAAATGAATAATAAATAATTAAAAAATTATGGTGAGGTCCACTCTTTCAAGAATTTGTAGCCCATAAAATGTTGTTATTCTCACGGTCGCCAAATATGAAGGGATTCGAAGGGATTTGGGTATTACTTGACAAATTTATTCTTCTTTCTCCCTTATCCCCTTATAAATCATATATACATTTTTTCATTTCTTTTTCCTCGCTAGTATTCAAACAATGTTATAACTCAATTCCTTTAAATCATTCCTCTTCATTTCTCGAATAACGAATTAAATCGATTTTCTACTTCCTATGAGTGTTAAGATTGTTATATTGAGTGAAAATTTTACTCTTAACTCCGTCCATTTTTAAAAACTTTGGTTTTTGGGATACTGGGCTGTACCTGAGACATAATGAACTTAAAAAAATTGCAAATAGTGTGTTCCCTTGTAAAGTTTTAATTTTTTTCAAATTGGCAAGCAATTCTTATTAATTTTTTTCGCTCATAAAATCCACTTTTTCCCATTTAAGATAAAGTTTATCAATGAAATACTGCTGATATATAAATTTCCATGAAAAAGTTATAAAAAAAAAAAAAGGGGGGCGGCAGGCCAAGCCATGCCAGAGAACCTGTCCATCCCGGAATAAAAATACAATAAAGCTCGAAAACTCGATTGATCTATTTGGGCAAAGAAGTTTTGGGTCGGGCTAAATGTTCGGGCTCTCGCACTTTTATTTTCACCCCTATGGATTTCACCATAAGTAAACAACTTCATGAACATGTCATATGAGTAATTTCCTACATTTGATTTGACCCTCTCCTTTTTTTTTTTTTGACCAAAAAAAAAAGGGTCAAACGTACCAGTTTTGATTTATTAGCAAAAGTCGACGCGCCATCGAATCCCTACCGGAATGTGTTTGAAACATATAAATCCATTTCGTCTATCTTTGAGGAAAACATAATCATAAGATCTCGTCCCCTTTTCATCATCCAAAATTATGCATAAAAAAGTATGGTTAGGTAGTCCAACACTGTTGGGCTAAGTGTTTGTTTGTGAAATGGGCAAGATCCATGAGTTGTGATCTAGGCCCATAGTGTTGTGGCGTATCAATTTTTAAGATTAGCTTGTCACTAGTCTTAAAAACTCAAATTGTGGCCTTGCAAAAATGAGAAAAGGCGCAAGAGCAATGAAAGCACACGGGGGAGAAAGAGAAGCTAAGGGTGTGCATGGTAATACTTTTGGAAGTGAATTTTTACTCTATTAGTGCTTCTGGAGCAAAATTCCGTTTAATAATGTAACTTTTAAAGCAAAAATCCATTTGGTAAAAAAATTTTACTTCTAAAGTTGTTTTTTTCCTTAATTTGAGAAGTTAAAAAAAACTATTTCTCAACTCAAGAAGTACTTCTTGTCTCATCATGTTTTGATTACTCTATCGCCCTCTTTTTTACCATCCTCACTTCCGCCGACCTCCACCACCACCCATTGCCGCTTACAACCATCGCCACTCACTGCTAGCTGTTGATCTCCACTGGCTACCGCTCGTGAGCACCGTCGACCATTGTTCCACCGTTGCCCACCACGAACCTTCGTTGGCCGCCGCCTACATTGAAATTTTCAATCGTTTATCAAACAAGTTTTTCTAATCAGAAATCACGAGTTTTTCTAATTAGAAATAAACTTCTGGAGTTTAAGTAGAAAAATTAATTTCTACTTATAAATAGAAGTGTTACCATGCACGCCTTAAGAGTTTAATGCACATTTGAGATCCCATTGTATTCACGTTGAAAAAAGAGGATTTTGTATTCCTACTAATTTTTTAATTCAGTTTCAAATAAATTGTGTTTGCCATTTGAGAATGGTATTACACGGGAAATTGTCAAAAAAAAAAAAAGTCAAACCTGGTACAGCACTCACACCATCGCGGCTTTGCCCAATGCCATGAGGGTTGCGACCTTGCTCGCGGTCAGCAAGGTGTCGTAGCCCTCGCCTAGCAGCCGACAAGGCCAAGTGATCCTTGCCCAATGGTAGTTGAGGGCTTGACAATCCTTGCTAGCCACCGAGAAGCAAATCAGAGGGAAAAAATCAAAAAAAATATATTAAAATATTATTAAAAATTATCTATGCCAGCGTTAATCGTATCACGTAGGACAGTCGATGTCCACGTTAGTGATTTTGGTTAATAAGACTCAATTGGCAAAAAAATGAAATGATTTAAGATTCAGTTGGCAAACTTAGATTGAATTGACAAAGGTGAAATATAGTTCCGTTTATTTCTTGAAAAATAGCTTTCAAGAAAATATTTTTCAAATTTTTTGGCGTTTGGTTTGCAAAAAATAAACTAGTTAAGGAAAACTTTTCACCCATGGAAAAAACTCATTCAAAAGCGAAGAAAATATCCTCTTTTTTAGAAGAGAAAAACACTTTGCTCGTCTTTCCTTCCTCTTTTCTTTCACATTTCCCTTCTTTTTAATTTTTTTTTACTTTCTTTTAATTTTTATTATTTTTAAAATTAAAAAAATCTGTTTTTAAAATTTTCTCATTTTATTTTTTTAAAATTTTTTTCCTTTTTTCTTATTCCCTCCTTCTTCAACATGGCGATAGCCAGGGAGCGGTAGAAAATGTGGATAAAAAAAAAGAGAAAAACATATAAAATAATTAAAATTTTATTTTTTAAAAGAAAAATAAAATAAAAATAGAATTATTTAAATGAGTGCATAGAGAAAAATCAAATCGGATTTTCCATACCAAATGAAGAATAATATTTTCTAATTCATTTTCAAGTTTCAGCCAAACGCCTAAAAATATTGTCATTTTCCTAAAAAATGAATTTTAGAAAATTATTTTTCAGAAACGCGACATTGTTTGTGAAATAAACGGAGCCTAGATTTTGGATTTTTTTGACAATTTTTTCACAGCACTTGTTTTTATAATTTGGAGCTTGTGGTTTAGTGTTCTGTCGAAGGATACCTTTGACGTCGCCCCCGATTTTTTCGCTTGTGGGGTTTCACATAAATTTCGGGTATTATTATTCTCTTTGAATCCTCTCTTATTGCTTCCATTGCGTTATTGCCATTTTTTTTTTATTATTTGGCTTGGTTGAGTGGCTTAATATCTCACCTAAATGCGAAAGTTTATTTCTTCCCAACAAAGCACGGATAAAGGCGAAGCGACTCTGCCCTGGTATTCATCTTATGATATTCCATCCTTCTTGTCTTTGGAATCTATTGAATCTTCCTCTAATTCAAGATTCTTCTTTGTCCTAGAAGTTGATTTTCTTGGCATTATTTGTGTCGGACTAACTGTCCAAAAAACTGTACACGAATACTTTATTTTGCTTGGAGACAAAATTGCGTGCTTCCTTTTAAAAGAAAGGACAAAGGAGCAGACTGTTCTGCTAGACTTGGAATATGGGTCGACGAAAGGTGAGGCGTGCGGTTCAAGTCTCTTTTCTTTGTTTGGGTGCTGGGATGGTGTCAAAATGTCTCTTTTTTTTTTCTCTCTCTCTTCTTCTAGTTCCTTTGATGCACGTGAGACCCATCAGTTTTCATGCTTATCTGTATCCGTTTTCACTAAAAGACAGCTTTTCTCGAACCCTCTCGAAAAAGTCGGAGCGACTTATGGCGAGACTGCGAATTTTTTGTGGGTCGAACCGTCATACAATTCATCCCAATTTTTTCTGGCGCACCCAGTTTAAACTAGCTCGAAGCTTCTCGAGCTTGAGACCGAATGCATAAGATGTCATTTTAGGCTGTTTGCAATCAACGGAACAATATCAAATATCATGTGCACGGATCTAAACAGAGAAGGAGGTATCTCGATTTTTCTAGGAAGACCATGTTTTTCATGAGATTCCTCGTCCATGTATGAAGCAGATTGGAACGGAGATTGTCGAGCTTGATCGGACGCTCTTTCGTTTATGCACGAATGTATGTTGATATGCGGCGATGCCACGGCGGATTTCATGTTGGATTTGAGCGAAATAAAGCCATTACCATGCTTGAATTTGGTAGATCTTTGAGTATGTTTGTTGGTCGAGACTTTGATGTTCTCTACTCCCCATGGCATGGGACCGGAGAATCGTGGGTAGCAACTAGTAACAGCGAGAGGGATGTTGGTTAACTAATGAGATCTTGCCACGTGGCGGTGTTGTCTAGTGAAACAATGGTTGGTAGATCGCCGCGTGGCATGAGGACCCAAGCTAAATGATGGTTGGCCAGTTGTCAAGTGCTCTATATTCCAAATTCACCATGTCACAACATTTTTGATAGAGATACTATAAAATCAGTTATAAATCCCAAGTAATTCATAAATAAAACACCATGCGGCATATTTTCAGATTAAAAAACTAAGGACATGCATTTGTTTTTAGAATTTTTACTAGACATAGTACTTTTGATTGTCGTAGATATAAAAAAGATGAATTAGACACTCACAAGAGCATATCGATATATGAGCAGGGGATCTCAAATTTTAATACGTTGAAATCCTAGTTTAATACTCTAAAAAATCCTCAAATTTTGAGTTTAATTTTAATTTTTTTCTCAATTTTTTTTTTGTTTAAAGAAAAACTTCAACTTCAGAACTAGTCTCAATTTAGCCTGAATTTTTTTTTATCTGAAAAAATCTCAAACTTTAGGTCCAGTTTCATTTCTGCCACTAACTTTTTTTGTCGAGGAAAAAAAACTCCCGAGAGAAATACCTAAACTTTATATTTAGTACGAAATCTGCTCCAAATTTTTTTTTTGTCAAAAAAATTATAAACTTTAAATTTAGTCCCAAATCATTCCCAATTTTTTTTTTGTCTAAAAAAGTCAGCAAATTTAATTTAGTCTCAAATCTTCCTTCGTTAACCCTCCATCCAAAAATTGCCTTAGTTATTTGAATTGGTATTTCCACAATGGTAACAAATCCATGTCAGTAAGGTAACATAAATTGTGAGCAAAAAAAAAAAAGGTAACATGGAAAATTATCTCCACAATGAGACCATTCCTTAACATGAAAATTCGAGAAACTATGGATGATTAATTGCGAATTTTACGGAGGGCTACTAAGGGCAGATTAGGGACAAAAAGTTTTTTTTTGGGTAAGGAAATTGGGGACAAAAAGTTGGTGATTTCTTTACACAAAAAAAAAATTGGATGGATTTGGAACTGAAGTATGTTTGGATAGATTTTGGACAGAACTTAAAGTTGAAGACTTTTTCTAAAAAAAAAAAAGAGTAGAATTGAGATGGTTTTTAGGAAATTAAGCCTTGGTATCTCCTTTTTTTCCTAATAAATTAGAAGGTCAAGTTTACATTATGGGGTCGAGAGTTGTGATCCGTTTAGCGAGCGCCCCGCGTAGAATTTGGAGTGGGTACTGCTGATTCAGAAGCTCTCTGTCTCTGTCTCTCTCTCTCTCGCAATGAAACTTGCCGCAATTCATTGCTCACGCTCTTGCCTCTTCTGTAAACCCTCTCCGGTCTATCTAATTCCATTAGGATCCAAGCTTGAGTCAACTCGAGCTAACTCTGCTCCAATCCCATCGTCGTTCCAAGGATAAGGGCTCCAAGGTTCGAAAGTTCGTAGAACTGGCCATCTAAATCTTCTTTCTCAAACTAGGTTTTTCAGCTCCTGATTGGTTGTCAATTTTTTTTTTTCGTCGTTTTCATCTTTCCTCTTCTTAGACACAGATTATTGTCGAAATCGGTTTATCTTCGAACTCAGAATCGCTGTGGCTTCAAATAACCTTTTGGCGATGGTCGTCCACTCGTATTTGCGCGGTTCGACACTTATGGGGTTGGGAAGTTTGATCCGGGATCTCGAATTGGGATGGAGAAAAGCTGTTCTCTGAGATGGGTTATTCTGTATAGGTAATAAAGGTGCGATTTTTCCATCCGGGTCTGCTGAGTTTGAGATGGGGAATGGGTTTTGGGGCTGATTTGATTTTGGTCAATTTAAAATCTTGCTGTCTGAATAACTATACTCTAGAATAATTCGGCGCTTTGCTCTTTTAGCTGGATTTTGATGTGCTTTGTATAGAGAGAGAGTTCTTGATCAGAAGTTACTCGATTCCTAAAGTAAAGGGTTGTGATGGCTGAGGAGACATCTGGTGTGATGAACCTTGATTTGAATTTGGGTCCTATTCCCGAGCGAGGCTCAGGATCTGTCCCTGGTGAAGCTGTGAATTTGGATGATTGGATTGGAGAACCAATTCGCGGGCACAGGGAAGCTGCTCGCATAAGGGCTTTGCCGCGGTGGAGATGGCGACAGGCACCTGAGTCTCAGAACATTTCAATGGAGTTGAGTGAATTGATAGATAATTCTGTTGATGGGACTTCACTGCAAGCTGGTGAGGGTAGTGTTGCTGCCGAGGAGAGAGCGAGTGATGTCCCCAAAGTTTGTGAAAATAATACCAACTTCTTAGAAGATGGAGCGACAGATAAGGACAATGTTGCAAAGAATAACGGGACTGATGGGAGTTTCTTCGATTGCAACATATGCTTGGAGTTGGCTAGAGACCCTGTTGTTACTTGTTGTGGCCACTTATTCTGCTGGCCATGCCTTTATCGATGGTTACAACTTCATGCGGATATCAAGGAATGTCCGGTTTGCAAGGGAGAAGTCACAGTTAAGAACGTGACCCCAATATATGGCCGTGGGAACAACATTCATGAGCCTGAGGAAGATCCAAGTCTTAAAATTCCTGTTAGGCCCCATGCACGCCGTGTCGAGAGTTTGAGGCAGACCATTCATAGAAATGTTCTCAATTTCCCAATGGAAGAGATGATCCGACGCCTTGCGAGTCGATATGATTTGACTAGAGATTTGTTTCAGCTACGAGACTCTGATGGTGCTCGTGAAACAGGTGGGAGAACCTCTTCCTTGATAGATAGGTTTTTTTCTCAGAGGATGCGCAGAGAGCAGAACACGGTCATTCCTCCTGATGATATAGTTGACTTAACACAAAATGAGATCACAAGCATTGAGAGTGGTGAAAGCCACCGGTTTCACTCGCTTTTACTTAGAAGATCACAATCTCATAGAAATGCAGAAATTTCTTCTCTTCCAACTGCACTTGGTCCTGCTCCAACCTTAGCGGAATATTTCCGCAATCGTCCTTTAGGAAGAAACCAGGAGCAGCCTCCTCCAGTTGATGATAGCGATTCTTTTTCAAGCATTGCTGCTGTTATAAACTCAGAAAGTCAGGTGGACACTGCTGTGGAGATTGATTCCATGGTCTCTCTTTCAACTTCAACTTCCAGAAGGAGAAATGATGTTGCTCGACTTTCAGATTTGGACAGTGGGGATTCTCGTGCACCCAGAAGAAGGCGACTAAACTGAAGATGGACTACCTTGTTACAACAGTTTTCTCAAAAGTTTGACTTTGTCTGTACACCAGAACCAGGTAAGTGCTATTTGTCAGTGCTTAAAAGATTTTTCTTTTAGTATGTAACCTTTTTTAGAATAAGTCTGCACTGACCCGATTCATCGCTTGTTAGTTTCAACTTAACCATGAAGAGTTCTGCACCAAGCACCAGCATCAGAGAACTCAAATCAACTTTTCTAGACCTCTTATTCACATAATGGTGGTCAAGAGATTATAGCATTTGCATGTTTTAGATATTTTGGTTGCAGCATCACAGGCAACTATTAAAAATCAATCTCAGATCTTAGCCTGCATTTTGCTAGATAAAGGCTGACTCGTTCCTTATTGTAGATGTCCTAAGAAACCAAAATTTTCTGGTTTCTCTGTTTTTCACTCAACTAGGCTATAACATTTATCTACACTCAATCATTTTGCAATATTTCAACTTGTCAGTCATTTATGTTGACTGCATATTTTGTGATCTTTCAAAATCTTGCCAGCTATAGCAATTGGCCATCCCATCACTTCCACTGCAGTTACAAGCCAAAAAGCTACACAAGCTACTGATAATCTGCATAGCTAATGGCATCCATAAAAACTACATGCTTGCCTATCCATTATTTAAACTGAAAGAATCAATTCTTATAAAAACTGCTAATTTGTACTAAAAAAGCAGTCCGACATTTCAGGAAGAAAGGGAGCAAGATTTTTCTTGAGTTCTGTTTGGGCATGGATCATCTTGCTCTGTGGGCAATACATGTTATAGTTGCTGGGCTGAACACATAAGCTTCAACTTGACTTAGTTGACGGTGAAGCTTCAAGTTGAGTTTTGAGCACGGATAGCTCTACACCGTTATATAACATGTTGAAGCTCAATATCTGTGAAATAGAAACTAGGCATTAAAATATATCAGACACCAATTTGTTTGTAATTATATCAGTTTCAACCTAGAAGTCCTCGCTTATTGTTGAAGACGATTGACCCAACCTTCTGGATAGTCTTGCATCTTATAAAAGCGGAAGAGAAAGGTGGGGGGTGGGGGGAAGAAGCAGAAGAGTAGTGCTGGTGTGCTGGGAAGACGACCCCTCAGCATGGCTTGAAGGATTGCCATCTGTGACTGCTGGGTTGAGGATGTCCATCTAAGTAACAAGGAAGAGATTGATGTGATATCATGATCTACAACAAAGAGGAATTTTAAAAGGGGTTCAGGAGTAAAGTAATAAAACCATTGACAACTGATTTGCTCAAATGAAGAATAGTGCAAATGCATTATGAATTGTATCTGCCATTAGCTCGCTTAGGCTTGTCAGGGATCCAACTAATTATTCTAAGTTGAGTTTGAGCTTGACTGAAATAGTCACACAAGTTCGACAAAATTGAGTAAAATGAAGCACATTTTAAGTCAAATATGAGCAGCTTGAATTATTTGCATCATTAATCATAGCCATCGGTAGGTTGTGCTCGAGGATAAACCTCCAAGTTGCCTATAGTGTCCAGCTGGGTATGGAATGCTTCTGATTTCTCTCCATGTTTATTAGGGCTAGTCACTTAGGTTCCAAAAATTGTGAGCTACCCATGTCCAAAGTGTAAGTGATTAGGTGAGTTGTGGTCTATTGGGAGAACTTTTTTTTTCTTTTAATCGGAACTATTGGGAGAAGTTGATCGAGTAAATATTAACATTTATCCATGCACCTGATATGATTTAAGTGTTATCATTGTAGTAATTGTTGGTATGTGGCTGCTTTAAGATGTGCCACATTCAGATGAAGGGACATGAGGTTTCAATTGGAACAGTTTCTTGCTGGGACAGTGGCAATGTTCTTTCTAAAATGTTCCCTTTGGCCAATTTTATAGTTTTATGTTTGCATTTTATCATAGGGGCATAGAATAGGTCTTGGAAGCATGCAAGTTCCTATCATTTAATTGCAATTCAGTGCTCAAAATGATATCCACATTACTGATACAAGCCTGCCCTCACTTCTTTCCAAATAAGGCATATAATTTCTCCTTCCTGCTTAGGCACTATCATGCCTTCTGATTCATTTTGTTGCTTAGGGTGACTAACATTTCTAACTTAGTATACTTCTTTTTCAGGAATGTTGGTGAGTTACAAAGTTTGATGGAATGTGGTTTCGAAGATCCTGTAGATCCTCATGAAAGTTCACTCTGATATTATGTCCGAGGATAAATATGTAATTGCTGTTCTTTTACCGATCCATATCATAAGATGTTGTTTATGTCATGTATTCTCTTGCTAGAAAGCTACTGGTATGCCAATAAGGACCAGTTTACATCCTATCATTAGATGCAATACCTGCTAAGTTGTGCAAATAATGAATGTTCAGATCAGGTTTCCTTTCCATCTGCGGTTACTTCAACTCTATATTGTGTATGCTTTGTTTGTTTGAATCCACAGGGAGTACGAACTTGTAACGTCCCTCTGTTGAATGACTCTCATGGCAGTGAGTTACCGCAGCGGACGGTGACAGTGTGCTTTCTTCTTGACCTTCCTGCTGGCCTCAGAGTTGAGGTCAAGTTCTGGTTTACAGGGCAAGCAGTGTGAGCTGTACCGCGCAAGGAGCCAAATGGGTTTATGGCTTTGCCTTGCCATTGGATCTCTCTTCCGGTGTGACTAGAAGGAATGCTCGGTGACGACCTCTCAAATGTCACCGACTGGCCTCTCTTGCTACCTACTCATTATTTTGGGTCTCTCATTTTCTATCTTTGTAGGCATTCCTATAGTGGGATTTCAAAGAAATGGGCCATTTCTTCCTTCGCCTTGGTACGTTCAATCCTGGCATTCAGGAAGTTCCGGGGTCAGATTCCATTTACCCTAATCATGGGTGTGCTTCAAAATTTCTTCAGCACTCATAGATCACAAATGAAGGCGAATGTCCGGTAATTGGAGAACGTGTGTGAGTGTTCCTTCAAGCACAACTTCATGGAGATGCTCGGTTAGCGAGCACTCAAATATTTGATCTCGAGAAGTGATGGGAAATATTGATGAGCAAAAATCAGTACACTGATGATTTTAGGGAAGCGGATTATATCAACTCGCATAAATGGGCGGGCCTGGGCAGAGACCTCAAGAGGTTCGGCCTCAACAGGCCCGGCCCGAGCCTGCCCTTGAGCATGTCTTCACAGCTTGGGTATTCTTTGTGTACCAATTCCTATGCACATAAGTCCATGACCTTAGTCAGCTGTTATGATCATAAAACCACATTTTTCCGCCTTTCTATACAACGCCCTGATTCGGCCAAAAAAAAAAAAAACGATACCCGGAGAGGGGGTGTCGATCGACCATGCTAGCGCAAAGCAAGATCAATTCGAAGCTTTCTAGGGAGGAATCACCATGGCCATCCCCCAAAAGACTCGAAAAAGCAGCAAAATGAGCTTTTTGGCTGCCCTTGGTAATGACTAGTCAACGATTTCAACTTACGTTATTCCCGCAACCCCCTCACACTTTTCAACTCGCACCATCACATGATGTAGTGTCTTATTTTAAAGGAATATTTTCACAAATGGTCTTCGAATTTTAGCTCAATTTACAATGTCATCACTGAATTTTTAATTATTCAATAGAATCTCTGAAGTATTGGTAAATGTTCAATCTAGTCCCCTAAACTACATAAAAATATCCAATTTCATTCCTCTATTAGTTTAACTTCAGGAACAATATGGAAACATTTACTATAGTCCAATGACTAAATTGAACATATACCAAAACTTTAGGGGCTACATTAAACAAATTAAAAATTCATGCACCACATTACATAATGAGCCAAAGTACATGGATAATTTGTGTCAATTTCCCTATATCAAATGGCAAAGGCGTTGCCATGAAAAAATTATATTTTCTGTCTAATAATCATTCAAGCAAAAAATATTATAGATTGAATATTTTTATTGATATTTATATGAGCAAAGGTAAAAAATAAGTGCGTAACGCATGTCCTCTCATATCATGCATTCTTGTTATATTGTAGAGATAATGACATAAATGGTCCATGGACTGTCTTCATGTGTAATGTGGTCCTTAAATTTTAGCCTAATGTGCAAAGTGGTTATTAAACTTTTAATTTATTCAATGTGATCTTAGACTTTTGTTGGATCTTCAACATTGTCATTCCATTAGTTTGTGTCCATCAATCTTTTATTGTCATTAAATCAAACTATAGGGAAGTCATTTTACCTTTCCCAAAAAAGATTGATGGACACAAACTAAATTAAGTTAAGAAAAGATATAGTTGTGTTGAAATTCATTCTTATAAATGACCCAACTGCTCCTTTTTGTGCTTAATGTATGGCCGTAAGTAATACCCAATGGGCTAACCACAGGACGACGCGTGGCGAAACGTGCTCGGGCCTTGCTCTCTTGGTATATACCGCGTTAATATTCTTAAAGACGAGGCAAAAGAAAAGATTGCGTATCGAGTCAATCTACAAATGTTAGTGTTGGTAAAAACGTTAACGTTACGGGTAGTTTTTAAATGGGGAAGGTTATGAGAATGAGGTTAATCTGTTCCATAAAACGATTTCGAATCAATAACTTGGAAGCCAATGTGATTTCGCATGCAACACACAAACGTAATACGCTCCATATGATGTCGACCCCTCATGATTTCTCATGATTCACATCATTGCATGAGGAAATGATGGATCGTGTACTTTGACTAGCCCGAAGCAACAACGGAGAAGTGGAACATCATTTGCTTTTTTCCTTCGAAATCGGAACGGGCTGAAATTTTTTCTTTTTTCCCCCCTAAGGGTCTCGTGTCTCTCCTTTTCCGAGCACTCGCGCAGCATCCCAGGGTAAAGAAGATGGGGGAGGGATGATGATCCGTGATGATGACGACGATGATGCAGATCATTTGCGAGCTATTACAAATTGATAATGAAGAAAGGAACAAAAAAAAAAAAAAGCATGACACGTTGTCAATCATGATGTTCCCGAGAGGGAACAAGATGATCCCTCTGATTCCCAAGTTGCGTGCCCTGTGATCATCGAATGTTTCCTTCCTTGCCCTAATCTTGGCAATCGTAAAATAATCATCCCACTTGTCTTGCTCCATTCGTATATTTATTTGCTTTTTTGTCGTGAAGTGAAGTATCGAGTTCGACTAACTTATCTAATACATGCAAACCGTCCTCTCCGCGTACATTGGCTAAGTCTCCACCCCACAAGATGGATCAGCTGGACACAAGATCTGTCGAATCTAAATCAAGCACTTAACCACTCGGTCAATTCGTTGAGATTATAGATCTACACCGAGAGATGTCCATTTCTCTCGATGTTAAATAAGATCATCTTAGTCAACGTTATGATGGAGTTGGACGATTATCGATGTCTTCCACAGGAGGGTCCAACTCCACTAGGAGTGATAGATGCGATGCCATTTCTCCTCCGGCCTACGAGGAAACCCTCCGTGACTTCAATAATTGCGAATGACCCTAAAAGCGATGGCATATCTCTGACCATTGCGGGTCATATGATACGAGTCGTAGCCTTTTGGTCCATATCTGTGATTTCATTCACGACTTTGTTACAATTACTAAGAAAGCCAAGCCACGCGCATGGGACCACCGACCCTATAAAGAAGACATATTATTCAAACTCAATATGGAACGTTCGAACACGTGTCGGTTCGTTACTGGAGGGCTGACTTTTCTGACGTGCCCATCGACGGAGTATTCGCGATTTGAAATAAGGAAAGTCATAGGAAGAGCCTTTCTTCTGCGTTGTATGTGTCGGAATATCTCGTTGATCTTTTGCTCGCCAGAGAACTGAATGTCATGAGGACATAATTTTACGAGAGATGCCTTTGATTTTTCTTGGTATGGTGGGGTATATTTTCATCGCTTGTTCGATTCAATTAGTAATGTGCGATAAAAGAAGTTATTGGTCAGGCAGTCATCGGATGCTGCTATGGGCTTCCAAGTTGACGCCATGGGAAAAGATTAAAAAAAAAAAAAAAGGGAGAAGAGATGCATTGATTGATAGCTGCTCAAAAGAGACATAAAAAGAAGTTCACCCTCTCATTTCAGGTAAACAATAAACAAAATTTTCAAATTATGAAGATATCATGTAATAAGTCGTCGCGGCACCAAAACAGAACAAAAAAAAATCATTTGTAGTTTGTATGGACAGTTAGAGATTCAAAAATCACTAAATCAATTTGATATGTGATGCCATATTAGCAACCGTCAATAAGGCGTGGAGGCGGAAGATAAGGGAATTTTGTGCCCTTTTTAGGGTATTAGATTCAAGCCTTATAGGGAACACCGGACCAACGTATGGCGATCTAAAATTGCCCGGGAGATGGGCTATTCAGGATGCTATCAAAATTGGCCGAAAAACCATGTGATTGCTAAATTACGTGATTTGAATACAGCCCCGAAGAGGATAACATCTTTTATTGGGTCGTGTAAATTTAATCTCTTTTCCTAGCACCTAAAACTTTCGTTGGAATAGTAAAAAGTTGCCGCTTTGTCTACCCAAATAAAAAGCCAGCCATAGAAAGTAAAAGAGAAAAAAAAAAAAAAAAAGAAGAAGAAGAAGTCGGCTTTTGGTCAACCAACGGTTTGAGCATCCATAATTATTCGATCTCAATCATGTCAAAGGGATAAACGAGAAAGATTCTTGCAAGTATACCCAAAAACCAAAGTTTACAAAAGATTGATTTGTTGAATAAGGTGATGAGATGTGTTAATTCATAAAAGTAATTTTTTATGATCCGTCGTATTCATGAGTTCAATCTGACCAAAAAAATTTTTTTTCACAAGTTCATTCAATTTGAAATATTATATATAACATATTTCTACAGATGATATATCTAAACACAAAAAATAAAAAATAAAAACAATCGGGATCGCCAATCGTCATCGCTGAGAGAATGGTCAAATTTATTCCAGCCGTTTGATGATTTGATCGGCACTTTCTCTGCTAAATATTCATCACCCTCTGTTTATTATCTAGGTGCTCATTTGTTATATATTACCCATATAAAAATCTCAGCTATTTGATCAATTTACAGTCTTCTTAGCTTCTAAATCCAGTGCCAATATGGCTTTTTTGGGTCAAGTACTGCCAATATGATGAGGCGGCTCTTATTTGGCAACACGCAATAATGCAATGGGCAACATTGCGAATGATTCATGATCATGAGCCCATCAACCTATCTACAAGAAGCCAATAGATAGACAAGTCACCTCACCACTCTCTTAAAAGATAAGAGAAAAAAATAAGGCTATTGCCTTAATCATGAAAAGTAGTCACGTTGATGCCTTGCGTTCGTTTTCGTTAAGCATTCGTACGGAAAATACCATATATTATTAATTCACTTATTGATCAATGGATTGATTTTTTTTTTTTTTTTGCTGCGCCGACCCACTAGATCATGTAGATTCACGTGTGTTTGCCAATTGGGATTAGTCCTTATTCACTAGGCAATTAAAACGAATATGAAAGCACTAGCGTCGCAAGTGTGTGAATTGGAATAAACTACCCTTAAGTTTTTTTATCCTTTCAAAATCCTTGAATATATTTGCTGGGTCCTCTCTTTCGTATTCAGTAGATCTTACAAGAAAATACGCCGTACCTAAGACTTAGTAGTTCGAACTTGGTACAAACAAAAAAGAAATTCTACACTTGTACGTAGAACTTAGCATGTTTCGGTCCCACCAAGTCAAATCTCTCTCTTTAGTGTACAAAACAAAACGTGGTCGCGTATAATCATGTAGATTCACGTGTGTTTACCAATTGGAATTAGTCCTTATTTTTTTATTTTTTTTATTTTGGTCTAAGATTAGCCCTTATTCACTAGGCAATTAAAACGAATATAAAAGCACTCGCCAGGTGTGTGGATTGGAATGAACTACCTTAGGTTTCATCCTTTCAAAATCCTGGAATATATTTGCTGGGTTCTTGGCTTTTGGCACCGATCAAATGGAACTGGGTTTGAGCTTGGGAGACACGTCGTTTCTTGAAATGGAAGACTTAGGGTTTCATCTTGGGTTGGGAAACAGCTTTTGTGGGAGGCCGAAGGAAGCAAGAGATCACAGCCATGGCGATCGCGAAGATAAGAGTAAGCGATCCAGAGAGGTAGTAGCTCTTCAGCTTCATCTCTTTCCTTCTCGAAACCTGGCTTCGCTTCCTCAGCTCAACCATAATAACGGTAAGCTACGAGGTCCCGTTCTCGCTGATTTTCTACTTGGTAAGCTTCTCGACGCATTTGAGCGAAACACAACTAAAAAAGGTCGTGGTACATATACAGGTAATTCTTCAGATGGGCTAGCCGAAGGGAATTGGTTGTCAAGCCGGTTGCTGGCGACTGCGAAGGCTGAGGTGGTGGATGCTGGGGCGGAGCGGCTGTCTTCGCCAAACAGTGGCATGTCTCCGTTTCATCAGTCAGAGTTCAGATCGGGCCCAGGCGGAAGAAGCAAGACGGTCGACGCGTTGTCATTGGAAGGCGACAACGACAGAGCGTGTTCCAAAGGCAGCGATGAATACGATGAAGACAATGGCTTGGCTCGGAAGAAACTCAGGCTCTCCAAGGAACAGTCTGCTTTTCTTGAAGAGAGCTTCAAGGAACACCATACCCTTACTCCTGTGAGTGTAATAACATGCGAAAGAGTTGTTAAAAGTCTTGTAGAACTATAAATTTTGTTCAGTTCTCGGATTACGCATAACTCCTTTTATGCACATACGTACTGTTGATCTCATGACCGATACATTTTACCGCAACTAGCCTACGCTATATGTATATAGTAAGATCAATTTCACTTGTGTAAATGAAAATTTTCACAGATCATGACGTGAATATGTTCTTAGAATGCATGGTTAACATACACATCAGCAATGTGCACAGTACTTAAATGTGCGCAAGAAATTGGTATTCGAAAGATTGAATTTGTCACGAAAAAATCTTTGAGTCATTAAACAGTTCAAAGAAATTACAGATATTTAAAAACTACTTTTGAGAAGATTGTTTTAGGATAGAAAATATCTAAACTATGCTAAAATAGGATTCTCTATTTTGTTCTGCGTAATAGGATAGATAATTAAGACTAGCTAATTTTATGTTGAAGACTTGCGGAAAGATCCTATGCATAGTTTAAATACCGTACTCTTGGAATTATGAAAACAGTAAAGAATTTTATCATGGCTTGAGAAGGACAAGGGATTTGATGACCAATAATGCTGAGGGTATACTAAGAGTTTGCCCAAAAAGATGGCGGCAATTTCTTAAGTTATGAACATACCTCAACTGTTTAATTGTTCACATACGATTTATGTCGTCGTCGATGAACCAGTCTCGTATATTGGCATCAATATACATAGCAGTAGAGTAAAAGATGAGAATATACAGTGATAAAGCCGCTAGCTCACTGCTAAGACGAAATGTAATTCACACTCTTGTGATTTCACGAAATGTGCGACGACGAATCAACCGGCAAATAGTAATGTACACTCGACATATGAGGCACAAACAAAACGCATTTTCAACATATGTAGCATTTCGGGTTTCATTTTGACCAGACCTGCAATAATGTTCTTGTTTCATTTCTGGCTTAACCTTTTTCTCTGTAAATGCGCAGAAAGAAAAGCTTGCATTGGCAAAACGGCTGAATCTGCGCCCTCGCCAAGTAGAAGTGTGGTTCCAGAACAGAAGAGCTAGGTGAAAATTTTCTGCAATTCTAGCACAGAAGTACATATGTGATTCTATATTATCTCATGCTGGAGCTGAGACAATAGGCATGCATTATCCTTATATAGAGAGCTTACTAAACACTTACCACACACTTCACGATGATAACTGCGTTGTATATTGCTCTATGGTTAATGTTAACCAGTTCAATTTTCAAAATACTGATAAAATTGCAAATCTCCACAAGAAAATTTCTTTAGTTGGTTTCTTAATGGTATCACAAAGCACATGCTAACACAATTTTATGGATTCGCGTGTACCGTCAGGACGAAGCTGAAGCAAACGGAGGTGGATTGCGAGCACTTGAAGAGATGCTGCGAGAGGCTGACGGAAGAGAACAAGAGGCTGCACAAGGAGCTTCAGGAACTCAGAGCTCTCAAGTCTTCCCACCATTACGTTAATTCGTTCAGGAAACATCCTGCTCCGGCCACCACTCTCACCATGTGCCCCTCCTGCGAGCGCGTCTCCACCTCCAACGCCACTGCTACCAACACGAATATAATGCCTGCTCCATCGTCATCATCGATATCGGCTAATCCTAGAGCAACCTTAATGCACCGGCCTCTCTCGAATAATACACAAGCTCAAGCTACTTCCTGATGCATCAGTATTGAGCACGCTGTTCTCTTCTCCTTTTCTTGTAAATGGTATTTGGCTTTTCTTCACCATTTTAACTTTGGTTTTGTTTAATCAGGTCTCTCTTTTTCTCAGATTTAAGTTGCTCCTTCTTACCTAAATATCCTATAGAGACACATAGATTCCGACATGGCCACACACCAACGTCTGATGATCTTTCTTGGAAAAGATTAATGCGTTATATATTTGTTGATTGATTGTTCTCGTGGTTTTTCGAATCCAGTATACATGTATAGGAAGCTAAACATCATGCACGAGTGGCAGTTGTGTGCTCGAGATCTTCTTCTTCGTCATTGTTTCATGTGGACCGCAATGTGTTTTCAGAGAAAACAAATACTAGAAAGATTCATATATGAATTATATGTCCAAATATTCTCAGTTACTCCAAATCACAGAGAATTAGCAGTTTACGGTAGCTAATCCACGACGTTCTTGAGCTAATGCTGCGTTTAGCTGGACTAACCTTCGCCCTTTAACCCGCATGTTGTTCTCGCACATACTATCACCTATATTCCCTCTTATAATGAGACTTCCCAGCTTTATTTACTATTGGACAGAGAAGAAAGAAAAGTCTTGAGTTGACATTTTATAGTAACTCATGGCGGTCTTGAACGCTACCAACCTCCATATCATGACGGTCTTGAACGGTTCTTGAATATCGTGGCGACGATTGAATCATTGCACTTGATCTTATCTTATCCTTAACTGGGCTTGATTGCCAAGCAGACTTCAAGAACCCTAGACCCGCATCGTAAAGTCGATGTTAGATCTCGCACCGGCATCCAATATGACTATGGAACAACCTTAACAAATTAGCAATATCTCCTGGAAGTTAAAAAAAAGAAGGTAAGGAAACAATCCGACCTCGTTGGTGATCAGGTTATAAAGGCGCCGCTAGCGACTTGTAATCTGAAATTTTCTCGGCGATTTTCTTTCATTTCACGTCCGACAATTAGCCCGATTGGACAGTCAGTAGATCAACACATCAACATCTCTATCTACACTCTCCACGAAAGGACCAACCTCGATGAACAAATGTGGTTCGGAGACTGATGAACAAAAGAACATGTCAGTTTGACGATGGTAGAACTATTCATTGGCTGTGACCATCAATCGATTAACTCACTCGAGTTATTGTTTGTTTCGGTTCATCCCATATCGAGTCTCACAATGTATAGAAAAGTATTTTCATTCTAATGATGCACTTACCTTAGTCGTTACGTCAAAAGGCGTCTTCGTGATGTAATTCTAATTATATATACATATTAAAATCGGTCTCCTCTATTTGGTGCACAATTCGATTCATTCATGCACCTACTTTGTCATTCTAAAAGCCTGCTAGGAGCCGCTTTTTATCCAAGCCCTACGGATCTAGGTAATTACTCTCCACTGTCGTCAAACCGGGTCATTATACTAGCAGTTCAAGAACTCGCGGCGGTGCTAACCTCGATCATAGTCAAACCTAATTCAAAGAAGACCATTAATTGCGCCGAAGATTTCATGTGGCGGTAGATATTTCGCAGGGGAGATGAACTGGGAACGTTTTTGGTCTGCACGTGAGAGACCACCATTCTGCAATGGCCCGGGCTCAGTAGCCGCCAGCTAATGGCTTGTGGGACGGTCAAAATGAGTGTTGGTGGGAACTATTCCTGCTTGCGTAGATTCGAAATGAGAGGGGAGGGATTTGATTTAGAATAAGGTAGCTGCCCCTCAGAAAAGAAGAAGCGCAAATGCTAAAGCGTCTATTATTTCCACCTTTTCCACTTTCCAGGCAGGAGTACTTCTGCAGTAAATTATTCTAGTATGCGATTCTCTCTTTCGATGCCTGCGTTAATCATGTTATAATTAATCGTACTTCTGCAGTAAATTATTGGGTACGGCCTAAAGGTCGGCCAATGCGAGAGACTTTGGAGCAATACGGCCATATTGCGGATGCATGACCATTATCTCAATAGTTGAAATAAGTGGTTCATATAGAGTTGTGCCAAGACAACGGCCGCCGTTTTGTGTGGCAATGACGTGCCATTTGAATAAACTTGTCAAACGAGTGGGTAGGATTGGATCACCCGAATTGATCGATTTAATCCGTTTATGACACATTTATTGTAATACAAATTAATGGCTTATATTGGACCCGACTCATATTCCTAAAGCACTCACATTTTTAATCCAATCTAGAAAAAAATATATTTCCAAACCGAGGTGAAAGTGCGAAGTGAATGAACATAAGATCGAGTCAATGTGAAAGAAAATTAAGAGAGAGCCATATAAGTTGGTAGGTCTAATTAAGTTCTAAATCCATTTATGACACATTCAACACTCATATTACATTTAAAACTCATTTATTAAACGTCATTAACTTATTTAACAACTTAACCCACTGTATATGGGTTGAGAAATTAGTGTATGACCCATGTTGATAGTCTATCTTCCGTCATGTAATAAGCGGAAGTAGTGACTCAATGAGGTTTTCAATTAAACCACTATACTTTGATTTCACCAATAAATTTTTACATTTGATGTGCTTTGAAGTTGCTTTTATGACAAAAATGAAGCTTCATTGGTTTGAGTTATCTGTCATATATTTTACCAAACAAGAATCATGTCGAGCTTAGATTAGATAGAGTTCATGAACTACATGTATTATTTGTCATATACATAGTAGCTCTCATTAGCTCTCATTTCCTTCCTTGTCTTTTATGTATCAACCCATGTCTTTTGCCTCTTCCCTTGCCAATTGGCCCTGCATCTCCATTGTAAACATCTCCCCACCTAGACTTACGCTCGATTGCTCATGGACATATTATTTACCCGCATTCTTTTGGTTTTAATGTCGGACAGCTTCTCTCCTTTTGTCAGTCTTAATTTATACAGTATCATATTTTGCTGGAACTTTTGGACACACTGTATGAGAGCATCGACCAAGTAGCAAAAGGCATAACCCCATTGAGTTCTTGTAGAGGGACTTTTGTGGATATGCTCAAACTCGCGCTATGGTTACTGTTACTACTAGCACCATTGAAAGACCTCCTTTTGAGGGATTTAGGAGTGATCAATTCCGAGCTCCAACGGTGTCTACATGACCTTTGTGTTGCTGCCAAAGTGAACCTAACCTGAGCACTTCATTTGGTTGCACTTGATGCTGCTTTCTTCCACAACTGCTGCTTGTCCTTGTTGCTGCTTCTTCTATTTATGTATTCTCTCATGAGATTTTCAGAGGGAATTTCAAGAATGATGGTAGTTGTCTATTGACGGTGATGCTAAATCCATCGTGTATGATGCCAATATTCAAGATGATAGTCACAACAAGTTGTTGGGATTACTCATTTTTGTACTAAAAATACTTTCTCTTGTCCTCATGAATCGGAAAATACTATGCTATATTCAAAATTTTCTTGCAAAATTATGTGGATTTTTCTGGAAAGGCTAGTCATATGAGACGAAAAAAAAAAAAGCATGTTAATGCTCAGTATCAATTAATAATACTCTCGATTATTTATTTAGATTTCAATAGCAAATAGGCTGTGAAGCGTGAGATATGAAGTAAAAGCAAAAACAAAAACAAAAACAAAAGGAAAGGAAAATAAAAAATTGAACCGAACCAAACTAAGTTTTTATTCGGTTCAGGATGAGATTTGGTTCAATTCAAGTGTATACTAATCGAACTGCACCGAACCATTGACCCCCTTCTACTTTTGAACGGAATCTTATATTTTTGTTCCTGCGAATGTTGGCGTGGCGGCCAATATTTCTGCACGCCAGATCATCATCGCCTGTGACTTGATTTGGAAAAGAAGTTGGAGGTTACTGCATATGCTGTTGGAATAAACGTCCATGACTTGATTGTAAATTAAGCCTCGATGACCAGGAGACCCTTTAATTTTTCTTATCAGAAATCATTAACTTTTGTTTTGGTTACTTTAATAACCCAATTAATTGAACAGATTCAGACCGGTTATTGAAGCCTCCCGTTTTTCGAAAGAATTCGTGTGGCCACGGGCGGGCCGATACAAAATTGTCGACTCATCTAAATTTTAACTGTTTGTTAAGGCACTAATCTCTCGTTAACGTCGCATCACACGACGAGGCGTACACCTGTCATTCTTGAGATGAAAGCAACGCCGCAACAGAGTCTGACCAACGCAATCAACGCTGACACCGTCTCTTCCGGCCACTAATAAAATGTCTGAAAACGCCGGTCAAAAACATCCCCATGTGATGGGATGCCCCGACTTTAACCTAAACAAACCCGAAAATACGATTTATCTTAAATGACCGCCGTGAGAAAGCGGCACCGGTCGGTCGTCTTCATAACACAAAACGACCCCTTTTTGACTAGGAGTTTGCTTTCGGGAGGAAGTGACAAAAGAGAGTGCGTCCTCATGGAGGGCCCGGTTTCCATCTTCTTACAGTATTATCCTTCATAAGTTGACTACACAGAACAGGAAACATAGTATTAAACAATAGGAAACCACTGCATCCACACAGCATAACCTGCAGCTTGTGAGGCGACGCCGGCGAAATATTGCTCATCAGCACCGAACCGAACATATATAGGTTTCCGTTCACTAAAATTATGACATCTTTCATATGCATAACTTATGGTAAATATGAACAAAACAGGGACTTTGTTACATCACGCATCACTCCCTATCCATCACCCTCCGTTCTCTCTCTTGCAGAGGGAATAGAAAACGGGAAAAGGAAACATGCTTCCGTGCGCCTGTTCTCATTCTCACTCTCATCGGTCCATCTTTTGCGTGTGTAGATTCCGACACCGACACCGAACAGAGCATCCGTTTGTGAGCGACTCCATTAGCATCGGGACCGGTAGTAATAAAAGAATTGATTTCACCTCTGTAATATGTGCAGTTTCGAGACTGATCAGGGTCTCTTTCGCGGTTGATTCAACTTCACGAGGAGTTCGGCATATAGAATCTCGTTCCACGCGTCGGGCACGCCGGGGAGGCACCAGTGGCTACAATCTTGGAATCTCAGCGGCGATCTCCTCTCCGCATCTGTCAAATGTCGCTTCCTGTAAATCGATGGGTGGCCATCTTTCCTGTAATCTGTCATTTTGGTTACGTTTAGGTAGTTGACGTGGGTTTCCATCCCTCTAAGCACCTTCTCCAATACAACCATCTTCGGAGGATATTCTCGAAGGTAAGTCTCGTTCTTTATGGGCTGAGTCTCGCTGTCGCATTGTCCACCCGAATTCCATTGTCCGCCACTGCACAGGGAGAAGAGGACTAAGTTAAAGATTGAGCTTTTACGCAAATAAGATTAAAATAAATAAATAAAAACGCATGGATGCTCAAAATGAAGCAGCTCCGAGGAAATTGATACTTGGTATGTACGAAGAGGATATCCAATCTTTTAGTGAACTAACTTTGTGAATCAATCTCAGTATCTCTAGCATTGTTCGAATATTAGACAGTCAAGAACCCTTCAGGATAACGTTCCATTTTATCGTACAAGTAAGTACTTTTGGCCAACATTATAGAAGTAGCAGCTATTTACCCTTACGAATTAGCAACAAACTTCATGTAAAAAGAAGCAATTAAGATTTCTTCCACACAAAAAACCAACAGCTTTGCAACATTAAGATTATAAAGACTGAGTAATTTTCAGCAATTATATAATCAGATTGCAAATCACATTACCACAGATATACATTCACCAACATTGCTCATCAGCACTAGTTCATGTAAACTCGCGGATAGGTTTTTTCGGTCGCTTGCGGAAACACAAATGTCCAGAAATCGACAAATCCGAATGAATTGAGCAACATTTTCCACATGAACTTTGCTAATGATGTCACACACACAAACGATGCATGTGCGCTGGTGTGCCCACACAGAGAGAGCAGTAAAAGAGCAATCTTAGCATACCTAAAATGGGAGTCGGAGTATCCTCTGAAGAATACGATAGACTTCATGGGGTTTATATTGGCATCACCACCTCCCCACGTCGTAAGAGCTTTCCGAAAAGCCTCTAGGACATTTAATTCGCCATACACATGGCTACCTTCTGATAATAGTCTTTCCTGGAACATTCAATCATTCTTTCAGATTATCTGAAGAACGGTAACAATGATCTCTTCTATATATGAAACCAAACATCACTGATGAAATGATATCTATCTACCACATTCATGATCAAAACAAACAGCATACCCTTTGGAAGTTTTATCGTGAGTCCACCAGTGTCCAGTGTTGAAGATTATAATGTCGGCACCTTTATACTGATCAGACGACCTCCCTACCAAATCCAACCTAAGTGTTTCCTTTGTAGATCCATCCTTGTCAGGCATTTCCATTCTCTAACCAAAAACGGGGACACAAAGAACTCCACCGTGAAGTTGTAGTCCTACCGAATCCACCACCAAAGCATTATAAAAAGACTAAAAGAAGAACATGTATGAGCAAGAGGGATGCGAAATTTGGGG